>CAUG01000056.1:0-23024 GCA_000442785.1 Papiliotrema flavescens NRRL Y-50378
GGATAGGCTACACCACGCTTCTGACATTTTGTCCTGAGGCGTCAATTGGGAGAGGGGTTCCCTGGTGCGATGCGTGGCTTCCGTTGATATTGAACGTAGACTCCAAGCAATCGAGCGATGCGTAGCTATGACGGGTACAATGGCAGCTAGCCTAATCCGCATGGTATCCCACGTGCAAGACCGTGGGAGCGAAGGCGAGGGCATAGAAAGCGAGATCAGGGCGTAGACGTACCGACTTGTTGGGTCTCTTGTCGTTCTCGCGTAGCTAGGGCTTTGACTTGAGCGACACCTCTGCGTACCCCCCGAAGATTCCGTCTCAAGTCATAGTCTCTCGTCATCATAGCCTCAGCCCATGCAATGTTGTGATCACGACAGATTATCTGACGGCGCACAGCCCCCTTTCAGCCCGCTCACTTATGATCTTGATGATTATTTCAGTGCGTAGCAGTCAAGAGAAGCTAAAGGACAGGTTGTCATTAAACTGCGTGGATAGACGACCACTTTGTACCCGTTAATGAACCGAGAGCCTGGACCATATCCGCAACCCCTAGGTGTTAGGGTTACATCTCTCGGGCGAGGGGATTTCTAGACCAGAGGAGGCGTTTGGACCAGCACTCATCCGCAGGGTCGATGCTAGGATAGCCCCCCCGTAAACAAGACCAATGCTTCCTTGCCCCTGCTCTTGCCGCTGGAACGCATAACGAGTGCTTTTTGAGCGTACAGTGTGGGATTCAGGGATGCTGTGCGACCAACAAGACAGTCTCTGGATTGGGCGCCTGCTTGCTGATCGCTCCCCAAGGTCTGGGCTGTGAAACTGTTGGGGATCATTTGTCCCGGTCTGGATCCAAGAAGGTCATTGGGAGCGGTTCACATCGTAGCAGGCGTGTGCTGGGGCAGCCGTTGATGAGCGTCCGCCGGGGCGTTCTATTGCGTCCTGTCACAAGCGTTGACGGTACTTGGGCTGATGCTACTCTGTACTATGACGTCAATCCGCCAACCGTGTTGCGACTCATCAACGGTCGAAATGCGCACGCGCACAAGGGAGGGCGAGGCGCGTTACGGGGTCGCATTGGCTGCCTCCTTTGTTGGCTTGGAGCGGTGACCGGTGAAGGGGCTGACGGTGAGGAGTGAACAGGATAGTTGCGGATGGCTGACGCCCCCCGCTTCACGATCGTACCTCACCAACACTATTTGGGTACGCAGACATGTTTGGCACGCAGCACGACGGTTCTTCGCAGGACCATGGGCATCTTGGCGCCGATGACGCTGGGATGCAGACCTTGTTGTCGGCGGCGAGCTGCGTGGTACAAGAGGATCAGTCAGCAGGCACGCACCACACTGGACCACTCACGATCGCGGTGACAGTATGTCATCACTGCAGGAAAACCCTATTGGTGACTGACCCAAGGTCCCGACCCCAGCTACATCTGGACAGAGCATTGCAGGCGAAACGGATCCGGAGAGCTCTGCTTATGTTGAACCTCCTCAGTTCGGGCAAGTGTACAAAACAGCTCTTGACAGCCGAGTGCAAGGCCTCGTTTACACTCTGACCGGTTGCGATCAAAGGACGGTTGGAACGGGACTGCAAGACGTACTCGTCAAATACTTCACCGAGGCTTCGGATGGAAAATCCCGACACTTGGTCAAAGCGAATGACGTCCAAGGGCATGGAGAAACAATCTTCCGTGAAGCTTTCGAGTTGTCCAAGAGCAGTGGCCATGGCGAGGACATGGGGGAAATGGAAAGGACACGACGGGCTGCGGAGGTGATCAGTGAAGCAGCCATCAAGACTGTCCAGGGGTGGAAAGAATACGGGACAGTCAAATCTCTTGCAGACGAGCTCGAGAAGGCGTACAATGAGAAGAGACTGGCGGGGCAGTAAGTCAGAAATGTTTCGCCCAGCAGGGTGGTCGGCGCTGTCAGCAACGTGGTCGCGGTCGACCTGTGGGTCAGCTCGGTGGTGGCAAGCTGGTTGAAGAATGAGCTTTGTACAGAATCAGTGCGTGACTTTGAGAGTTTGTTTTGAACGAGGCATGTACATGCAGAATGATTTCCGAATCAAAGCGGGGTGCCGCGATGGGTTAGTAACGAGATCCTTTGTGCATCGCTGTCAGGCTCGCACGAAAAACGTCGTCGGGCGGTCCAAGCTCGCAGGTACAGGAGCCTGCATAGCAGTACTGCAGGCTGTACGCGAGGGATCCCGCCACACCCAAAGGCATGGAAGAGGACGGTGCTTTTGGGACCAGCAGATCCATTGAGCAGCTGGGGGTGTCTTCCAAAAAGGGCCGGTTGATGTGGTATTGAGCCTTCTCGCGTTCATCTCTGCGGCTTGTCTTGTCCCTGAGCGGTCCAGAAAGTGCCCGCTCATCGCTTCTAGCAGCATGATGGCCTCCCTCTAGCGCGACATCAAGGATGCTCCACGCTTGCTGAGACGCTGGAGCTGGTCGACGAGTTGTGACGTGCAGATCCTTTCCACTGATCCATGACGTAACGCCGGGATCCTTTGACATCGTCACTGGATTGGAGCGTACGACTGTGCGCCGGCCAACAGGGAGGGGGTGCCCCTTGACCCTCCGCATTCGAACTCGCCACTTGCAGAATTCTCTCTTTCTTCAATAGCGATCAATAAACCTGGCCTGGATACTAGTCTCGCGCAACGAGCCGTCTGATACTGATGACAATGTCGCGAAGAGAAGGCCGTGGATCAGAGGGATATTGTTTTTGGAGATGAGCTGGAGGTCCTTTCTGTAAGCGTATCACGGTGGAGGATCTATCCTTTGAGCTCCAGTGACTTCCCTCCATTCGAGCAAAGTATATAGGATACATATAAGCAGTGTTGGTTGCTCTCATGTGCTTCTCCTCGTCACCCCGTTCCTGTAACCAAGCAGGTAAGCCATCAGCATGAGTGACCGTCCAGTGTCATCCGTCTAGCACGAAGAGGGAGCTCGCAGAAGGCGAGGCGATGCTGTGATCAAACAAGAGGGAGGGACAGCATCGCTCAGTGACATCGATGTGTACGAACCATCTGTGAGAAGGGGCACTTTGACTCGAACCAACCGCCGTCTCAAAGCGCGACCCCAGGGCGATTGAGGAGATCCGTTGCAAAGAAGAGGTCGATTCGAAGAGCGACGTGAAGGGGGAGAGGAAGCATGTCCGGGTGAAACAGGACCCAGAGCTGGGCTTCGCGGCCGACATCAAGGTGGCCTCCGCTATGGTATGGGGTGATTGCCGTGTCAAATGCTACGTCGAGCTGACGCTAGGAGTCGGTGCCTCGTCTATTCTGGCAGATGGGGCAGGGATTTGCCCACACGGCGAAGGTCCCGGGAGAGTACACATCTTCACAGTCGTGTCCGGCTCTCCCCAGCCGTCACTGGATGGAGCACATCATCGAGACATTATCGACGGGCAGCGAATGGCCGTTTGGCGCCGACGACATGTACAGTGAACGGGATCAGCGTGTGGCTTCCGTCTTTTGGCACCATATGCCGAATGACCCGGAAGCAGCTGCTGTCGAATGCGGACCCTCGCGGTCTAGCGTATCCCGGGAAGCCGGCGAATTCGTGCATTCACTGATTCTGTCTCGCACATGCGACATTCTCAGAGGTGCCGGAGAGCGAGCCGATTTTCTCGACGGCGGCGACCAGTCCCAGGATTTAGCGTGGCGCATGGCCAACGCCGTGACGGCCATCAGTGGTGCTCTGGGTGAGGCATTGCTGCCCGAGAGTGACGATTTTGGGTGGAAGGGAATCCGGGACCGCTTGGGTGAGGCGTACTGTAGGCGGCAGTAGGTGGGGCGGGGGGAGCGGGACAAGGTCCACGGCGGGACGGCATGCCATTGACGGAGGCAAATGCTCAAAAGCTTTGCAGCAGGAAGTTGCGGACTGCTCTGCTGCTAGGACTTGCTTTTCGTAGCATGCGACGAGGCGGCCGGGCGGACCCGACATAGTCGAGCTGTGGAGATGATGCAAGAATTTGCCATGTTTGCTCAGCTCGTCGAGAGCTGAGAATGTGCCGCGATAGTAAGAGAGAGGAGGGCAGTGGAAGATGCCATCGGCGCGTTTTGTTGCTCGGTTTCGGGCGTTTCGATACGAGCCCGGAGGGGTCCAGCCGCGGCAGGCCGACGACTGGATCGCTCATGTTGTAGATCGTTAGGTTGATCGATGCCTTCAGGCTTTTCTCAGACGTTCTGACCCGTGCCAGAAAGACCTCCCGTAGAGCAGGCCCCGCGTTGCGGATGGCTTTGGGGGCGTACGCGACCCGCCCAGCAATCTTCTGCAGCGTTACATGATCGCACAACTTACACAAGCCATTGATCGATGTCCTTGTCCGCCAAGGCAGCGTCCCATCCCTTTTCTCCTTCCCTACGATGCACCTCCTTGACGCTCTCGACGTTTTCTCCCTCGAGGTGCGCGAACAAATGTGGGAACGCTGCGGTCAGTCGCAGCGACACTGTGCGGCCCTCTGCCAGCTCCGTGCCCTCGCACAGCCAGCGTCTGCCCCGGCAGCCACTTTCTGGCGGGCCTGTACGCAAACTCGCAGTCCACTCACAATCGCCGTGTGCCTCCTCCCACCTCACCCGCTTGAACCCGGCCAGCCGCTCATGCTCGATCCGCAGCAGCGTCACGGCCGGCACGTCCGCGAAGAACCGATTCAGCGTGCCTGGGACTTGCTTCGCCGTGGAGAGATGGACGAAGCCGTCTTTGTAGTCGATCTCGCTGAGGAAGAACTCGTGCGACGCCGGGACTGGGACGGGGAAGGTGTACCTGGGGTCACGCGCATACAAGCGCATCGTTCGTCGCGACTCACCGCGGGTCGACCGAGGAGTGCGGGAAGATCTTGTAGATCCATTTGGGCGACTGCGACATGGTGGGCGTGGCTTTCTTGAACAGGCTAGATAACATGTATGGGTCGAGGTGGATGGTGAATGCAAGAGTGGACCAAATATGACGCAACGCGGATCTGGACCGGCGGCGACTTTACCGAGGCGCCGGAAACGCGCGGCCAAGTGCACTCGAGTCATTCGCACCGACCGATGCATATGAGTAGTGGTTCGCCAAGTGACAATGCTACGAGATCCGTTCCGTCCAATCAATGCAAGTAGTGATGATATGATACTCTTTCCGAGGGGTATGATGTTGTAGCCTGACATTTTTCCGTCGCTTCTTCTCCGCGCCGCAACTACCGCTTTGCGCCAGTCCTTCGCTTGCCTCGCAGAGCGTTCTTGCCCCTCGAGGGCCCCTTGGCCGGTCCACCCTGGATGAACTTGACCAGCTCGTCCACGTCCATGTGGCCCTTCTCGCCGATCTTTGACTCGGCCGCAGCAGCCGCCACGGCATCCTGGCTCGCGGCAGCGGCGGCGGTGGTCGACGGGCCGGGGCCAGCACCCGGTGCCGACGGCAGAGTCGCGCCGATACGTCGCTTGACAGGTGCGCCCGCACCGACTCGCGCCTGAGCCGCGTGCAGTCGCTCGAGCTGCTTCTCGCGCGCCTGCGCGCCAGCGGCCTTTTGCCTCTCGACGTTTTCGACGACCGTCTTGAGCAGCTCGACATTGCGCTGGACCTCCTTTGTCTGGGCGTGCTCGGCACCGAGGCGCTTTTCAAAGATGGCATAGGATTGCTCCGACGCAGCGAGGGCAGCAGCGATGTCTCCGGCGAGGAAATGCGCCTGGGTGAGCTGGTGCAGCGACTGGCCGGTCTGGATGTGCTCGGGGCCGAACAGCTGCGAGGTCGAGTCGTGCGCGGCGACGAGGAGCTTGAGCGAGAGCGCGTGCTCGCCGAGCGCTTGCAGGACGACACCGGCGTTTGCCTGGGGTCAGCGGGGTAATCGGTGTAGAGAGACCACTAACCAAGACGGTGTTGATCTCCGTGTGGCCAGGGCCGTGAATCACATCCCAGAGGTTGAGCACGTGACGGAAGTAACGCAACGACGCCTGCGCGTTACCCTCGAGGTTCTCCAGCATGGCGAGGTTGAAGTAGTAGTTGCACGTCTCGGCGTGGTAGACACCGAGTGTTCGCTCGGCGATGATGACGGCTTGGCGTTGCAGCCGGACGGCGGTAGCGACGTCGAGACCGAGCGGCTGCTCTGGGTCGCCGTTCTCCGAGGCCATCTGCTGGATCTTGATCCGGGCGAGTTGGTGGATGGTCGAGGCGTACTGGTTGTAGGCGAAGGCGACTTCCGGGTGGATGACCGAGTGGATGTTCTCGTACAGCTGTACCGCTTCGAGAAGGAACTCCATGCCGAGGTCGACGGAGCCGCGGTTGATGGTGGCTCGACCGGCGTCGAAGATCTCCTCGGCGACGGACGCGCTGGGCGCGGTGGATCGGACAATCGGGACGAGGGCGAGGACGTCGGAGGGTTCGAAGGTGTGCCTGCGGACAGCCGTCGTGGTGTCGCGCTTCTTGTTCTTCTTGTCCTTCTTGCCAGCGGCTGAGGCCGTCTTCTCCTTGTCATCCTCGCTGACAACCGCCTCGGCGTCGGCCTTGTCGAAAGCGTAGTCCTGCTGGGCCAGCTGGAATCCGAGTCGCGTGGCGAGCTCCCGCAGAAGCTGCTTCTTCTTCAGGCCGGTCTCCAGGTGGTCGGCGGGGAGAGCGTATCGGTATCGCGACTTGACCTCGCGGACGATCGACTCTCGCAGCGACTCGGGCGTGAGCTGGGTGTACGTCGGTGCGGTCTCGTCGCCGCCAAGGTCGAACGAGTCGTACGACGCGGTGGGCGTAGCGTTGAAGCTGGTGCCGAGCAGGCAGTTGAGGAAGTGCGAAACGGCAGCGGACGCGTGCTCGGCCGCGAGGCCGACGAGCAGAGGTCGGAGAACATGCTTGGCTGCTCGGACGACCATTTCCTGCACGACGATGCCCTTGAGCGCGGCAAGGTGGCCAGACTCTCGCTTCTCGCCGTCGGCGCCGGAGGAGAATGAGTCGACGGTCGAGGCGAGGTGACCAAGGTATCGGATGTTGATACCGCGGCCGTGGAGCTGTCGGCTGAGACTGGCACCGTCCATGAGGCCGGACGTGTTGCCAGTGAGCGTGTCGAGCACAAAGGCCGGGATCGCGACTTGGCGCAAAAAGACCGACGCGTCACGGACGGCCTTGATCGTCGGGTCGGACTCGTCGGTCACGGTGGACGGAACGTAGGCTTTGTCGCTCGCGTCCTTTGCCGGGGCCTGGTCGACAAAGGCGTCCGGGTTGAGGCGGAGGTTGAACGCGGCAAGGGAGGAGGAGTCGATGTTGGCGTCAAGCGGTGCATCGGCCTCGGCCCGCTGAGCGGCAGCAGCGGATGCCGCGGGCGTCGCCTGCGAGTCGTCCAGCGCATCGGGGGCAGGCTCATCCTGCTTGGTCGCGGAAGACTCTCCAGGCTTCTCCTCGTCGGCGTTTTTGGCCGCCTCGGTGTCCTTGGCCTTTTTCGCGGCGATCTCTCTGGCCCAGCGCTTGAGCTCGGACTCCCAGAACGTCTCGACGAGTTCGGGTCGGAGCAGGACGACTCGGTGCGGGTAAGCTCCGGCGTCTTCGTCCGAGCCGACGGCCTTGCCCTCGGTGTCTTTCTCGAGGAACTCGATGTCGACGGGGGAGAGTCGCGGGAGGTCGAGGAAGTATCGCCTGCCGTCGGTGCCGCGCAATCCCTTGACCTCGGACGAGGCGTAGAACTCGTACAACTTGCCCTTGTCGTCCTTGACCTCGTGCGCGGCGAGTCGCTGAGCCGTGGCGATCTTGGACATGATCTTGTGCGTGGCCGCGTCCCAGTGCATCGAGTTTACCGACTCGGAGTCGGCGCCGTAGATGATCAGAGGGTTTTCTGTCGGCTCCGAGCTGGGTTCGGGGGTGTCAGCGTCTGGCTTGTGCGACTTGCTCGGCGAGACCTCGACCCAGTCCTCCTTCTTGTCGGAGGCGGCATCGGCCTCGGCGTCGGCGGACTCCTGCGCAGCCTCGTCGTCACCGGCGCGGCGGGCGAATATACCCGGGAGCATGCTTTGGCAAACCCAACGCTCGCCCGCCCAGTCGACGACGGTGTGGCCGAGCAGGTGCACACCCTCCACGTCGAGCTTGTTCAAGATGCGCACACCCTCGGCGTCTTTGCCGTGCGAGACGTGCGCCGCGGCGTCGCCACCGATGTGCGAGTACGCGTCGATCGAGTCGACCGCTTTCGTGATGAAGATGTTGGACGCCAGGAACATGTGGGCGCGCGGGTCCTCGTTCGGGTTGAGGGGTGGGATGTCGCCGCGGGCAACCGCGAGAACACATCGCACCGACGTGGCGGTGTACTCGGCCCAGGTCTTTTGCGCCATCTTCTCCCGCAAAACCCGCTCCTGCATACTGCTTCGGGGCAACTCCTTGATGCCTTGGATCTCCTCGTTCCAGTCACGCGCGCCGTCGAGAGCCTCAGCGGTGAGCGCGCCGGTGTGGAGGTACGCGAGCTGAGCCCGGATCGGGTCGGCGAGCGCGGCGGTCTTGGGCAGGTTGGCCAAGAACGGGTACGCTGGCTCGGCCTGCGGGATCGGGACGGTGGAGATGGGCTCGAGAGCCAGCGGCTCGGCCGACAACGGGTGGAGCTTGCTCACGCGGTCGGAGAACTGGGGCGAGATGGAGTGGAGGAGGTCAATGAGGGAGTGGGTGGCAGCGCCGTCGGTGCGCGGGGCCGGGTCGAACTGGTTGACATTTGATTTTGAGACGTACCATCCGCGCGACGTGCAGACGATGGTGTGGGTCTCACCCTCGAGCGTGGCGACCTGCAGGTAGAGCTGGTGGCCCTTTTGGCACAGGTGCGGTGGCGGCGGGTTGAACGGCGAGATCTGAACCGATCGGAGGCATGGCGCGGCTTCCGGCATGTCTTGCGAGAAGGGCAACTTGCTGAAGCTCGGTGCGACCGATTCGCTCGTCCAGTCGGCAAACGCATGCTCGGCCTCCTTCTTCACCTTGACCACCTCTTTCTTGCCCTTGTTCTTGCGGTTGGACAGCGCGACCTCGACCTCTTGGAAGGTCGGCTCGGATGCTGTCCCATCGCGGACAGATTCAAAGATGGACGCGCCGGGAGTGAGGGCAATGGGGTTGAGCGGCTGGTGAAGGGAGGTGCCGTGGGGAGTGATCAGTTCGACAAGTCGGTGGACCGCTTGCCTCGCAGCGAGCTCCGTGTATGGTTCTGGGGTTAGCCGGGGAAGTGCTGCTTTGACTCACCCCTGACCACCTCGAGCACTCGCTCCTGCTGGTCGTCAAAGCCAGCAAACACATCGCCGACCTCGAGCCACTCGCTCAATTTGTCACCCTCGTTGACGACGATGCCGTCGCCCTCCTTCGGCTCGACCGTGACGCCAGCTTTCCTGCCCTTGCCCTTGGGAATTCGCAACGAGTACGGTCCGAGCCAGTAGCCGCCGACCCATTCGTTCACAGCGAGCTTGAGCTCTTGGACTGTCTCGTGCGCTTGCGGGAGGAGCGTATAGGTGTCGAGAGGCTCGTCGAGCTTGGGCAGCGTGCGTGAGCTGGTCGGGGAGATGATGCGGACGATCACGGGGGTGACTGTGTGTGAGCGCGAGTGCGTAGTGTGGGCGCACCTTGCACGAGCTCCTCTTGCTGCTCAACCTGCTCGCCGGAAGCGTCGCCAGAAGCGTCGCCGGTAGCATCGCCGGAAGCATCGCCGTTGGCCTGTGCGTCTCCGTTGACGATCGGCTGCGGCTCAGAGGGCTGCACCTCTTGCGAAGCGTCGGACATGTCGGTAAAGTCGTCAAGTCGATCGATCCGTTTCACCGAGAAAGCGAGAAGCGGAGGGTGATCGGTGGGGGAGAAGGGGTGTGGCGTCTACACGTGGGGATAATGTACAAAAAGAGGGCGTGCTCCTGCTGCGATTGATGGATGTAATAACGTCTTGTTATGTGATCTTTGACCACTTCGTCACCGGTAGAAGCTCGGCTCTGACTTTTTCGATTCCTCCCAGCCAGGCAGTCGGTGAGCAACGAGCGCGATGGAAATCTCAACTCTGCTGCAATTTTGGTCCCGTGCCGATTACACCCGATCATCCGTCATCCGAATCGTGTCATGTCCTCCTGCATGCATGCGTCGTTGTGCGTCCGAAGCACGGCTCAAGCCTTGAAGAACTTGTGCATAAGATCATCACGCCAAGGCGTGCGAGACGTGGACGTGTCATCAGGTGTCATGTACAGATCGTCGGCGGAGTGTGTCGGGAGGTTCACTGGTATTGTCTCGCCTCCATGCCCTCGGGAGGTCGGATCGGAGTGGTCTCTGTCGCTCAGTCGGGCCACGCCGTGTGGATCGACTCACCCTTGCCAATGTCAGCCCAATTGGTGCTCAGCGTCGTCCCTCCGCTCTCGGTGTAGCTCTTGATCATCGCGCGGCGGGTGTCCTCGTCCGCGTCCTTGTACAGCTTTGAGAAAAAGTCCTTCAACGCGGCGTCCCCGCCGGCGTTCTGCCGTCAGCACGAGGCAATGGGACACGGCACGACCCACCGGATCCTTGTCCGCTTCCTTGTCGTCCACCAGCTCGGCGTCCACCACCTTGTCCCAGTTTCGCCGGTCCTTCTTCGGCTGCGCGATTTGAGTAGCGGTCTGAGACGACGGGCCAGCGGGTGCGGGTGTCGGGATAGCCGGTGATCCAGTCGAGACGACTGTCGTCCAGGTCGCCGGGTACGCCTTGTTCAACTTCAGCTCGATCTGGACAACATTAGTGGGGTTTTCTTCACAGCTGGGTGGGCAGGTTGCGTCGCTGCGCAGGGGGTCTACGTGTGCTTCGAGAATCTGGTGGAACCCACCTTGCTCGATAAGACTCGGGCTGACGACTTGTCCGGGTTGATGGCCGCGTGAAGGGGCTCGAGAGCGAAAGTCTGAGCATCTCCGCCCTCAGTCAAGCTCGGCAGAGAGACGAGGACCTGCACGTGAGCATGGCTATATAGTCGCTGGACGGCCAACCCACCTTGACAGCTTCGAACGAAATGTTGGCCTTGTCTTTCAACTCGGGCGAGCCGTAGCCTTTGATGTACAGCGAGACAATGACATCGGAGTCTGTTTGGTAGAAGTCGTGTCTGTAGGTCAGCGGGTGGCTCTTCGTAGCATCACAGGCAGGCTCCACCTTGGCACTGCCATGTCTGCTTGCGAGCTCAAGTAGCGATATGAAGAACTGAAGTGCAAGACGTCCTTTCTGCTGATCGGCCATGATCAAGACGCGGTGGACGTGGTTGGCAGGCCGTGGTGGAGGTCTGGAAGAAGGGGTGCAGGATAAATCTCGGGGAAATGCTAAGATCTCTGCTTCCGGGTACGAGTACACGCAGAGGATCTTGAACTGGATATGCATGCTTTCCGTGAACGTATGGACCCAGCCTCGACCAGTGTGCTTCCTCTCGAGCCATCCACGCTTCCAGCGCGTTCTAAATCGAAAGTCTATTGGCTGTCGCGCATGGCCGTGTGGATGCGTTGACTGCGAGTCAACGACTGCCGCCGCGGGTCGAAGTCCATTCTCGCGGATGTCTCTGGCCGGCGAGCTGGCCAGGGTCTTCGGGTCTGCATCGACCTCGACGTGCGGTCCGACCGGATGCTCATACCTGAGCTTGAGGTCGGAGAAGTCCTATGACGGTGCCGTGGCCGACAGCTCGGCAAGGACTGCAGCTTGACTCATGCCGGCTGCGCACGCGAGCCACGAGCCTTGACGCAGGTTGGGTTCGTTGTCGACGTAGAGCGAGTTGTTGATCGAGAGGTGCAGGTGGGGAGCGATGTAAGTAGTCGCCCAGTAGTCGAAATGACCGAGTTGGGACAGGTTGTCCAGCGCGCGTCGACCGTCTAGGGTGCGTTGTCGGACCGACGTGTCTCAGGCGAGCAATGCGGCTCGCAAGACATCGGCAGAGACCAATCCTTCAAGGCCTTCCGCAGTTCTTTTTGCCGCGGATCGCTCGATCGCAAAGGCGGCAGCCGGCAAGGGATCTGCGGCGACTTGATAGAACTCGAACCATAAGTGATGCAATTCGGAGGTGGTTGGAGCGCCGGGGTTGGAGCCGACGATCTTGACCAGCGTGCTGACGCCGATACCGGATGCCGCGGGCACATCGCGATGATATGCGCGATTGAGCTCGACACTGGGGTGGGATCGGATAAGCTCGGTCTCGATGGTGCCAGTGGTGACCCATCGGTGAAGAGAGCCGGGCACCGCGATGCTGTCGACCCACCGGACCGGATGAAAGTCGGCCAGTGGGAAATGGCGCAGGTGGGCGGCGAGAACGGCGTTGGCATCGAACACGGACATGTTGTTGAGTGACCATGTGTTTGGGGTGGATGGTGAACTGTGCTACGTGTAGAGTAGTCGCGCTGACACGTCTGCGCCCTCGCGTTGGCCGGCAGGCCGCTCGGCCCCCCTCCCCCAGCCCATCCTTTGGGCCCGAGCGCCTCGTGTTCACTAACAAGTCGACGACGCCCGTATACGTCCCATGTTGAGCTCTTCGTCTTTGACTAGTACTTCCAACACCATTCCTCACCTCCAATTCTAACGTCTCGTCATGTCGGGTTACAAGGGCGCAAGAGATCCGAGCCGGCTCGATGCGAGCGGTGGCCAAGATCCACGACTTCGACACTGCCAAGGGGGTGGATAGCGCGGGCAAGCATGGGCCCGTCGCTCAACCCGTCAACACCGAGGTTGACAACACATCCAACACACACCTGGTGATGAGCGAGGCTCGCATCGAAGCGTCTCTTCGGCGCTACCGATCTGTCGGTCTGTCCATCTTCACTTTTCTTCGTCCCCTCAACATCCTCGCGACACTCTCTGCGATGCGACTCGCACCCGGGCGCCTCGAGTCGGGCAAGTTCTCCTCCCTCCCTCTACCACAGGACATCGACCGCGCACTGACCCGGCAGTCGAATACTCGATCAGCGTCCACGACAGCGCAAAGCTCGGGAGACATGTGCTAGCGTTCTGCGACGCGGTCGCGATCAAGTCGTACGGCGGACAAGCAGGCGAGCCCAATCTCCGACCTCGGTGGGAGGTTGACGACGATGTGGTGATGGTCTGGAAGGCGCTGGTGGACGTCGCCGGTGTCAGTGCAGACAGAATCACTGTCCGCCCAACTCACATCCTGCTCAACAACGTCGTGCGAACCGCGTCCGATGACCTGGCGCGAGAGGTGGTGGACGATTTCCTCGATATCAAGTTCGGTGCACCAGTGATGGGTCCGCATGTCGACGCTGATCGCGCTCGTCATCTCGAACGACCCTCCGCGTCGACCGTGTATGAGCATGCCCCCAGTATGTGGGAGTACGCCAAAGACGTCATGTCAGCGCTGAACGGGTTCAAGTGAGTGTGAGCGGGCCTCCAATCTGGATCCGGTGCTCAAGCCGCAGGCTCCCGCACGCCGGTGTTGCCGTGGCGTACGCTTGTTACAACGATCCAAAGCCCGCCAGCATCAGTCGGACCATCTATCGGTGGGAGACCCAACGCCGATGGACGGCCAAGCTCCTTCCCGGGAGAAGCCGGCGCGGGCCATCCCGACGCCACCCCTCTTCCCCAATCCGGTTCTTCGTCCTGCCATCGGTCGACTTCGCGCCTTCCTGGACAGCTTCCCGGCCTATCATGACGCCCCTCAGTGGAAGGTGAAAAGACGGCGCGCTGGTCAACCGAGCGACATCTTTGCATACAGCCTATGCGGAGCGGTCAGCACGACCGCCCCGCAGCAGCCTGATCTTGGCACGTTCGCATATCGGCTAAACGCCCTTCGCAACGCCAAGGAGGTAGAGAGCAAACTCCCGGTGCACCTCGACAGCCCTTGCGCGTGTCCCAACCTGGAGCGACGGACGGTGCACCTCGAGCTCGAGCAGCTAGCCGAGAGAGTTCACTCTGAACGACGTCTCATGCCCGGCAATCGTGACGGGCCGCTCCTTCGCGTCTTCACTCGCATTATGGCCGGGCGGGTGCTCACGGTCCCGGGAGCATCGGACAGGTGCTGGACGGCCGTGATGGCGCTCATTGGAGCGTACTACAGCCACGCCACTGGTCGTCCGGACTTACTGTCGCTCCCCTTGCCCTTCCACCACAGCCCCTCTACAGCAAAGGACGAGCAGATCGCCCAACCCGGCGACTGGTGCGTGGCTGGTACATGCAGAGTCGCAAATCTCGACCTGTCTTCCGAGTCTGACCACTCACCCACACCGTAGCTTTGTGCGAGATCTCCAGGTCGCCAGAGGGCGCGTCCGTATTGATCGATGGTGCGGCCAACGACCCGGCGTTCGCCCAGTACTTGGCCGACTTTTCCGGTTGGTTGAGCGGACGTCATGAGCGACTTTCTCACTCATCGATGTCAAAACTCCTCGGTGGTCGTTCTCCCCGGTTACCTCTTCGATATGAAAGGGACTGCCACGAATACGGCGAGCTTTGCCACGTCGGCCGACCAACTTCAGCCGTCGGCGAGCAAAGCGGTGACGGTGGGCTAGTCGCCTCAACGAAATCGACCTAAACGATCCCACCAAGCTGTACCTCGCATGTCATCATGTGAGCATGCACTGGACGGCGACCGCCATCAGGCCGGGCGGAGGGAATCAAGTGGTGCACTTGGGCACGTTGGGGAGGAGTGGGCGGGCCGCCAATGGCTTGGTGCAGGTGAGTGGCATGTGAGGCCCGCCGGTACGTCACTGACGTGCAGCTCATCACGCACATTGGAGCGAGAATGCGCTGCACTGGAAGTGGCCACCGCCTGTTCCTCTCAACCTGCACCCTTTCACTGGAGTGGGATCATGACAGGAGGAAGACGAGGGGACGGTCTGCCGGGTCGGGTCGGCACCCGCACCGCTGGCGTTCCCTTGGTCGTCGTCGTCAAGAGCTGCTGCGACTGGGAGAGACAGCTGCCCGAGAATTTTGCAAGATGCGTAACGGTCACGGCGGGTGGTTGCTCGATCGCGATCCTATGCACCTATGCGCGAACCATGGTGACCAGCGCATCCAGTATCACATGCCATCTACAAGACTAATAAGACCCGATTCCCACGACCGTTCACCTGAATGAAAAAATCCCAAAAGGTTATGTACAAACGTGTTTCCGCCTCCATATCGCCCTCAAACCGCAAGCCCGTACTATACAAGAGCCCGTTGAGTCTTCCATCACCGAGCATGATTGTGATGCACCCCTACCGTGCACTGCCGCTCATCTCTTGCAGATTCTCGTCCACCTGCTCGTCCACGTCTCCCAGCACCCAGACGCTGCCCGTGGACTGGCGGAGCTGGTACCACACTTCGACCTCGGCTGCATCGCGAGGGACTCGCTTGACGGATGCCTTGTTGCCCGGAATTGCGCGGACGGCAGTCCGCAGCTCGTCATCGATGCGGTTCATGTTGTCGCGGAGAGTCTGATATCGGTCCAGGGTGGTGAACTGGTCCGAAGTCAGACCCGACTAGTCGAGCTCGGTGAAGACCGCGTTGAGCATCCCCTCGAATCGCTGCACCATGCGCAGCTCGTCCTGCCGCTTGCTGGTCATCAGCACACGTAAACACGAACTCGGAAACCAAGGCTCACTGCTCGAGTTCACGCCTCTTGACCTCGGCCACCCTCGCCGCCTCGTCCTTGATCGCCGCCAACTCGGCCTCCCGCTTTCGGGCCTGCTCCGCCCGGACCCTGACCCCTTCGAGCAATGCGGCTCGTCGGTCCTCTGCACCATCCGCAGCTGCCTGAAGATGAGACGCCGAGAGGTCGTCCTCGTCCTCGTCTTCCTCGCCCTCCTCGCCTTCCGCCTCGTCTGCACCCGCTTCGGAAGCTGCCTTGGTCCCTTCCGAGTCGGCCGCGTGACTAGCACCACTGGCGCTCCCTTGGTCATTGTCTGCGTCAAGAGCGACAGCCGAACGCTTCACCCCGGCGCGGATCTGACCGTTCTCGTCGTCGCGATGGTCGTCGCGCTTGATGAAGAACTCGAAGGTGGTCGCGAGCGAGCCGCGCTCTCGGGAGAAGAAGGGCAAGTACTGGTCCATGCCCAAGCTGCGGAACAGCTGGAGCTGGGCCCAGTTGACCCGGCGGTGAAAGTCGTATTTGGCGGTGCCGTGTTGACCGAAAGCGACACGGACGTCGCTGATGACCACGGCTCGGTCGCTTCGGGGAGCAGACACGTCGATCGCGTCCAGCGTTCCCGCCAGACGCGTCCGTGCCATCACCGCCGACAAGAGGACCGTGTCGACCGAGTTGGGACTATACAACGTGAAGACGTTCACGTTTAAAGCCTTGCGCTTCGGATCCTCCGGCGTACGGTGGTGCCGGCCGATCTTTTGCGCATATTCGGCCGCGGTCCACGGCGGGGACTGTCCTGTCAGTGCTGCCGATTTACTTGCTTGAGACGACTCACCAGCTGGAAGACGACGTTGGTGCGGTGGAGGTTGATGCCGACAAAGCCGACAGGGAGGGTGATGAGGATGTTGGTCCTCATCGTCGTCCCTTGGGCATCGAGCGCGTCCGACTCGTGCTGACCATCCATGCACACCTCCGACACGACCTTGGCTCGTTCATCGGAGGATAGCGAAGACGAGTACGTACGGACGTACAAGCCATGCTTGGCGAGGGCCTGAAGGTTAGCAGTGGTACGGCGGGGGTCAGCAAGGGCGCAAGACTCGTGAATGGAGGTGGAGTGCTACCTGGGAGATGATCATCCCGATCGCTCAGGTACAGGATGGGGGCCTTTGAACCAGGGAGACTACAACTCACGAACGTCAGCGGCGCCACCGAGGACTGCTCGTCGAGGAAGATATTGAACTTGTATCGGTCCTCTGGAGCAAGCTGCTCGTTGAGGACCTCGTACTCCAGGATCTTCTCGATGCCCGTTCGGAACTTGGTCGGCGTGAAGTCGTAGTCCTCCGGCTCGAGAGCTGGGTCCGGAAGACGTCCCTTCCCGTAGAAGAAGCTGTCGAGGGCGACAGTCTTCCCCTCGCGGTAGCAAGCCCCGTAGTAGGCGAGGTTTTCTACGCTGCCTTTGCCCCTGGGATCAGCTCTGGAAGATTAATCACAATCGGCGCGACTCACCGCTTGGACCGAAGGTCGTCGTTGCTCCTCGCCAGGCACCGCGCCACTCCCACTCGCTCCCTTAGGCTCCAGCTCGGTCCACACCAGATGCTCGGTACAGGTCCCGAGCGTGATGATGGGCTCGCCCCATTTGTCGCGGGACAGACGGGTGCGCCGGATGATGTATGGCAGGAAGAGTCGGATCAGGGTGGTGTACTCTTCCGGAAGCTGGTCGGTCGGGTTGGGTAGGCCCGTCGCTTCGTACACTTCTACCGAGACCAGTCCAGTCGCAATGAGGCACCGGTCGGTGCGCTCGGACGGACCCATCTGCTCGTCGAGATACCACTTGTCGTTACTCTTGAGCACCTCGCCTCGACGAAGCTTGCCATCTGCCTCCTCTCGCATCTTGGCCTGCTGGTACGCATCCTTTCGGAGCGCACTGGGCATCTTGGGGTCTTTTAAGCGGACAAACGAGTCCGCCTCCGGGAATCGCCCGACCCAGCAGATGTGGGCCAGGTCGAGGATGGAGGAGTAAATTGGGGTGGCGGCTTGAAGAATGGTGAAGGCGACAAAGTCGTTCAAGGAGTGAAGGGCGTCTGCAAACGCACCCAAACCCTTGATATCTTGGGCTTCGTCGCAGACCGAGAGATTGTAGTTCAAGGAGAAGAGGATCCGGTCTGGTCGACGGCCTTAGTTCAACTCGGCCTCGTGCTTCTTGAAGTGCTCGCACAAAAGGTTGTGCGAGACGAGAATGACGGTCCCCGCGAGGAGCTCGGGCGCGCTGTTCTCCACTTGTTCCACCTGTCGCTCGATCGAGCTCCCCGCCTCGATGTGCACGACGTGGAGCTCCGGGGTGAATCGTCTCAGTCCTCCGTACCACTCGTCCTTGAGACCCGCTTGGGTCACGACGATGCTCGGCTGCTGCGCCGGTACCGGACTGTCGGTGGTGTTACCGAACCCGTGGAAGACCGGGTCGGTATTGCGGTAAGCGGCGCGGGCGATGGCATGCCCGGCCGTGGGATCGGCGTCGTAGATTTTGCGATACTCGTCGGTATCGCCGCGGAAGATGAGGGGTAGATCGGCCCAGGCGTCTTGGTCGTCTTAGACGTCGGCGTAGACGTTGGCGGCTCGAGCAACGGCAGAGATCGCCACGCATGCCGCGCCCGTCTTGCCGACACCGGTCGAGTCGGCAATTAGCTCGTCGCGCATGCCCGAGGTGGCTCGGCGGAGAGTCTCGCACTGGGTGACGATCTGACTGTCCCTGAGCACTGGCGGCTTCAGGGGGGGAGGGGAGAGCGTTCGACTCCTCGTCGATGGCGGGGAAGAGACGGCGGCGGGGTTGGGTATATACTTGGTCGCCGAGAAAGGCGGCGTGGTCGGCTCGCGACTGATCGGCCCAGAATGCGACACCGATGTCAGCTGAGTGCTCTCGTTACGGTTGACCGTCGTGAGCTTCGAGGTTGATGGTGGGAGCCGTCGCATCCTCGATTTGGTTGGCGTTGGCCGCCGTGCCTTTGGCCTTGTCGCCGACACCGACACCCGCTTCCGGCCAGATGGGGCATTTCTGGTGGAACCGCTCGATATAGTCATCGAGCTCTGCCAACCGGGTATCGGACAACTCCTCGTCCGTGAGACTCGACGCGTGAGCGTCTCGAGCCTCGGCGAGCATGATTGTGACCTCATTGCGGAGGTCCTCCCGCTTCTTGAGCAGTGGCGTCAAGGTCGGGTGCTCGTCGGTGCTCGCTTCGAGCATGCAACACGCGTCGTAAAGCGCGAAGAGCTGCTCGTCGAGCTCTTCGAATCGGGACAGCAGGGCGGGCGGGATGTGTGCGGTCGCCAGGTGGTTGTTCCGGATGTCTGACGTCAGCTGTAATCAAGGCGGTGGGCATAAGGGCCAACTCACCCTTGATCACGGCATTGGCCTTTTCCTTGGCCGTGACCGAGCTCTTGGCGATGGCGATCAACTTCTTGGCGAGACCGTTCTTCCTCAATTCCCCGTACAAGGTCTTGAAGAACGCCAGCATGTCGGCATTGACCTTGTCGGTAAACGTGGTTTCGTCTAGGTCTGCCCTTGTCTGGGTGTCCTCGTTGACGACCATGTCACCCAGCGCTAGTCGCATCCACGCGTAAAGAATGGGAGGCGGTGGGACGATCTGCGCACATGAGTGCGGGGTCCTACTATGCGAGTGATGCCAGACTCACCGATCCAACTAGGGCCGAGGTACGTTCCACCACCTTTTTCACCTGCTTCGCCTTGTCCGCCTTTTTCTTGTCGTGTCGGTACCTCAGTTGCCGTAAACGCCTGTTGACCCGCGCGTCACCAAGGTGTCATACACCTCGCGCTCATCCCAGTCCTTGTACCGCATCACTGCGGCGAGGGGCGCCTTGAGCCAGCAACGAGCCGGGAGAAAGTAGCGGACCCACTTCCTCTTCTTCTGAGATTTGTGGGTGGTGGAAGGGTGAGGGAGAAGGCGGTTGCCGGCGTTTTTTCTCGCCTTTTTCTGTTTCGGCGCGTGTGATCGAAGGGGGAGGTAAGGGAGACGGTCGAGGATTTCTGCCGGGATGTGGCAGAGTTCCTTGTCGTTGCCGCGCTGACCGAACATCAAGGACAACGCGGCTCGGACGTGGTCGTGTGCGTAAAAGTTGAGGTAGTAGGGCAACGCGGATAGGAAGTAGTATACCGAGGAGTAGACAAAGTTGCGAGACGGGTCGCTCTTGTCAATCACCTCGTTTGCCCGGAGTTGGGCGGAAAAGGCGATCCGACTCGCTTGGTCATCTCGTGCACCGCCGATGAGTTCTTTGAAGCGGCGCGTGTCCGTTGCCATGCGGCGGCTGTGTCGAGGTATGGTGTGGGTAGGTGGGACGGATTGTGTGCTGATCCGGGGAGGTGGTTCGAGGAGGAACGGTGGCTCTTTCGTGAATTGGAGGTGTGTGGCGAGTTTGGGAGTTGAGAGCGCGGTGTGCACAACTAGCCTGCGTTGCGACGAGCTGAGCTTTGGACATGGCTACACGGGTAGTGGATCGAGGTATGAAGGCAGAGTCAAGAGCGCTGGATACTGGTGGCGGGATGACTGCTTGTGAACTCCATATGCTGTTTACCGGGGCGAAAGAGAGGGGGTTATGAGTGGGAGCTTGAGCGACCGCTCGCTAACTCTATTTTCGACCCAAAGTAGGGCGGCCTAAAACCAAGGACTTCCAACACCCCGTCTTCTTGCCCTCTACCGCCGATCACCTGAAAGCCGAGCGTTTCACCAGCATGCGAAAACGGCCCCGAGTGGTGGTGAGAGAGGCCGAGAAAAAGGCGGTATGTAAGGGTTCAAGACGCGAAGGCACTCTCCCGGCGGAGTCCTTTCGGCGACCTTCGGTGGCCGGCGTTGCCCCAAGTCCTTCGGTCGCCGTCATAAGGTACTTTCTTGTTTGTACAACTGGATGGGGCTGGGCGAATATGAGCGTCGTCTCTTCGGCTTATTCAGCTCATCGGGCTGATCAAGCTACTCCAGAAGGTGTATGGCCTCCGCTAGCCGGAAGCATTCCTCCGGCCATTTGAGCGTCCCTCCTTGTTCAGCACATATTTAGCCTTGATTGGTCAACCGGCAGTTTCATCGATGTACGTGACATCTAACCGGATAGCAGCATGCGCTGGATGCAGTGTCCCTGGAACAAGACTCAAAGAGTAGCCTATCAGCCATCATCTTGGTTTACGCTGTCCCAGCTGAAACCCTCGACGCCGTGGACGGGTATATGACTGTATTCCTCCTTACTCGCTCCCTAGTCTGGTTGTAGCGCAAAATGGATGGGTCATCCTCGCCCCGCTTGCGCTGAGACCGTTGAGCCGTGCAATTCCTCACCTTTCCTCTCACCCTGATCTATGTCCACATCTGGACACGTTGGAACAAGCAGATCAATGACATCGAACACACATCTGTCAATTGCTTTGGCGGGTTGCCAGCCCTGCGTCTTTCTCAGCAGGTACTACCTGGGGCTTTGCACTATCTCGTCCGCCCGCGCTCCTCCTCAATAGCCACATCACAGCCAGTCCTGTCTTTGTCAGTCTCCCCTGTCTGTGTCAGACTCATCTGTATCACTGTCGGTCTCCTCATCGGCCTCCTCAGCATCGGGTTGCCACGCCGGAGCAGTGAACGGACTGGATCCCAGACTCGCGCGCATCTCTGCCTCTGTTCGGGGGCCTGTTTCGTCGCCGCCCTTGCGCCGCCCAGGTGCAATCGTGCGGCATGTCCATCCCTCGCGCTCCAAGCGGTGTGAGCGCTGCATGGCGCTCTCGCGAGGCGCTGGGGTTCCTTCACGGCGGACAATTCGGGTGTACGCGCGCTTTCCGCCATAAGCAAGAATCAGGCTGCAGTCCGCATCTTCAGGCCCAGCACCTGTTTGCTCGTGGATTGCATCAAATAGGCAGGAATGGCCTGTGACCAAGAAACAAACATCACCTGTCTTGTAAGTGTCACCAGCTCAATTGAACCTGACACTCACTCTGACTGGTCCTGTCATTGACATCAAGCGCAAGGTTGACCAAAAAGTCCAAGCACGCTTTGCTGATTGAACGCTCAACTTCTCTGCGCCACCGGGAGTACTCGCC
Organism: Papiliotrema flavescens NRRL Y-50378; assembly: GCA_000442785.1. Lineage (NCBI taxonomy): Eukaryota > Fungi > Basidiomycota > Tremellomycetes > Tremellales > Rhynchogastremaceae > Papiliotrema > Papiliotrema flavescens. The sequence continues at coordinate 21,545 of CAUG01000056.1, forward strand.
CCCCCGAGTTGAGACCAAGTGCATGGTCTTGGAGAAGGCATCCGATAGTGATTGATACTCAGCCTCATTGTTGCCAACTTCCGCGCCGCCGAGCCTGTGAAAGTTGCTGAGATCCACCAGATCACCTACCTCTGGCGCAACTCGGCCAGGAAGCTCTCTAAGGAGGTCCAGGATCACAAAACGCCAGGTACAATGCTCATTTGAGTCAGCACTGGCCGTTGCGTCATTGCAGTCAATTGTGTCAGCACCCGCAGTTGCCTCCCTCACAGCAGCAGCCTCATCAATGGCAACCATAAAAGGCAAGGCGCTTTGCACGGCGCGTGGCAGGCTTGAGCACAGGTGGCAATCAATAGGAGGAATTATCCCTTGTTTGATTGCCATGTTGACCTCTGTTGGCCCACACCAGCGATCCTCAAGCCCTTTTGGGGTCAGAGGCACGCAGGACACGCCCTGTGTGGTTAGCTTGCCCCAATGAACACTCTTACCTTGTATTTGGTGTTCTGAGCGGTGCGGGTCTCGGTGAATGCTGCGGGTCAGCGTGTGCTTGGATAGCTGCCGACCGACATTGACTTTAGAATCACTCACATTCCTCGTGTCGGTGGGGAATCAGGGTTAACCTAAAGGTATCAGTTGCCCTGCCTCTGATGCTGCCAAACTTTTCCTGGTGTTTTGAGCTTTCTTCTTTACCTGTCTGTCATTGCAAAGACTCACGTCCAGAAACCTTTTCCTCTCTTGATCATCAGGCACTAGATGTGCCAGGAACTGTTCAGGAGGCGCCAAAGAACCCTCTGCTGAAGCCATTGCAATAGACATCGTAGAACGCTCTGTTGGGTGAAGTGAGTCAATTCTGCATGGCATGGCGGCCAATCACAAAGTGAGCTCACTGGTGGAATTTGCTCAGCCTGGTGTGAAGTGCTTGGGTTAGAAGCGGAAGAGTTTGCCTGTTTGTGATGGGTGGAAAGGTTGTGCTGGGGGTTGGGGGCTATATGTATCTTGCTGCAGTGGAAGGTCTTGCCCAGGTCCACCCTTGAGAAGAAGGGAGGAAGTTTTTGGATCCCTTCAATGGCTAGCCAGTGGAGCTGACATGACAGGCTGTGACTCCAGTTCAACTGCATGGGCAGTGACCCAAGAATGGAGATACCTTCAAAGGAGGAAACATCAGAGTCAAGACTCTGCCCCGACCTTACTTATCAGAGTCAAGACTGTGCCCCAACCTTACTCAATGTCGCCCTCATTTCCTCAACCATCAACAAACTGCAAAGCCGCTATCACCAACGTTGCTGGCGTGTTCTGAATGTTTCATTGCCGGCGTCTTAACTCCTGGTGCTCTCTCCTGTTGGCATGACTTGGGTGTAGTAGAAGGGCGTGGATGCTGGAAGAAGGATGGGAGCAATCGGAAGACAACATGGAAGCTTGAGCATTGTTGGACAGTGGGAGCATAAGATCGAGAATGTTCTTGTAGATAGACTTCATCAATCGT
>CAUG01000057.1:0-17029 GCA_000442785.1 Papiliotrema flavescens NRRL Y-50378
GTGCTCAAGCTTGCGTGTCGTCTCTCTCCGATTACTTCCGTTCTCCGCCTGCCGTCAACAGCGTCCATGCTCTTCCATCATACGCGATTCGTTCCGATAGGGGAAGCAAGGAGTTGAAACGTCACGGTGAAACATCCCGACACGCGAGCAAACATCGGGGATGGCCGCTTTGTGGTTCGCCAATGATCGAGGCGGTAACGGCGACGTCGAGTAAGGTTGGGGCAGAGTCTCGACTCTGACAGGACGGGACAGTGACAGTAATGAATGAAAGGTCAGGGACATTGAGCTCCAACGGAGCAATCTACCAGGTGTACTCCCCGCTTAACTGATTATCATTCCAGTTCCACACCTCAGTAGAAGGGAGAGTATCTCAGAGCCACACGGCACCCTTTGAACAGACTGGCAGTAGCGAGGGTCAAGCAACATCAAGTATGTCACAGTGCAACAAGGCTCTGATCCGTTGAGTCACTGGAAAAAGGTGTTGATGTGGCTGAATGCATGTCTGAAGGGCTGGGAGTCCAGGAGATGGAGCTGCTCAGTGACCACTCACGTTCTAAAAACAGGCCGACTCCTGAATGACAATATATGAATTCCTACTTACCTGTCATAAAACTGCATGTATACTGGGGTTTAGTCTGGATTTTCCAGACTGAACATTGTACCTTTTGTGCTGTGTGGTGGCATTGCACAGTGGTCAGACATCATGGGATACCCATGTAGTTCTGTGCATGACAATACCAGAAAATCAGCAACCCTGTTCTCCCAGTGCGCAAAGATGTTCAAGCTTTGAGCCAGCAGTCCCTTCTGCTCCCATGTCCACCCTAACCATACTCTACTTGGCTGCCAACACAATGCAAGATGATCTGACATGAGAAGCATGGGCATGGAACACCGTCAACAAATTCGAAGCAAAACATAAGGAAGTTGGGAGACGGCCGCTCTGCAAGTTGACATTGATTGATCAAAGTCAAATTAGGTCAAGCAGAGGCTCAACTCTGACAGTCCCAAACTATCCTTGCTCATTGTCTATGTCAGCCTGCTGATGAGCTTCCGTGCTCATGTCTTGGTTGTCAAAGTGAATTTTCCTTGACGCAAGAATGGTCTCAGGTAAATCTCTGTTGCAGGGCACTGTGGCAATCAACCGCCCAGCAAGCTGATTGTCTGTATGTCTTTCTGACATTGAAGTGGAAGCGGCTTCCTTCACAAATGACCAATGGGTGTCAAGGATGCTCCAAGTTGTGTTGGGTCTTGAGAGATCGAGACTTTGCAGCTTTTTCCTCACCTCATGGAGAAGGATAGACTTTGCCCAGTTCAGGTGCTTGTCTTTTCTCTGCAAAGAGCTCCAAGCTTCATAGCTGAAGTCTGCATTGACGTCCCTCAGCATCCTTGTCATGCCATCCCTGAGCGCAGTGTCCATAACTGCTTTGCAAAGAGCTGACTCAACTTCATGTGGCACAGTGCGCTGATCAACATCTGGCAAAGTAGTGGCAATGGAAAACATTGCCTGCCAGCTGACAGTCGCGTATTTTGAGATTTGAGTGCCAACTTTGTCTTGCAGGTTGATGTAGCAAAACAACCGGTCAACGTCGTCTACTGAAGCACGGTACATTTGGAAGTTTGCCTTCTCCACCAAGTTCTCATTATCTAGGGTGACAATGTTTCTCAGACTTGTGTGCAGGCGGAGGGTCATGTCACTCATGGTCTTACTCTTTGGAATGTTCACCCAATCCTGCCAAAGGATGCTATTGTGTTGCAAAATTTTGTTCACCTCATCCTCGATGCCTCTGCCAATAGCATTCTTGGACTTTGATCTCTTGAAGTGCACACTCCAAGCGGCATTGTCTTCTAAAGAGCGCGGTATGTGCATGAACCTGCTTGGCCCCTTTACACTGATTCCTGGCTGTCGAAGCCGTGCAGTATCCTCATGTGGAGCAACTGAGTGGGTGTCACTTGGCGAAGACAAGTCAGCAGGTGAACCTTCTCTGTGAGCTGTGCTTGCAGGCTCTGCCCACCCTATCTCCACTCGGGACAAAGGCGTGGAGTCGATTGGCATGGGATCAAATACAGGATGCACAGATGGGCAGCACTCTAGTGCACTCTTGCTGAGCGGTGCCAGGAAACCATTGAGCCCCATTGGCATCTGCCTTGCTGTGGCTTGTTTGGGCAATTCATGCGGCTGATTGTTGACACCAAAGCAAGCTGCCAAATCAGCAGACGTAGTATTGTAGGCCTGAGCTGAGAGGTCCTGTGCATTGTTGCTGTGCCCAGAGCTACTTCCAGTGCCATGTTGTTGACCATCTGTGCGTTTTAGAGCAACATTGCCATTGTGTGGATCCATCGCCAAGTGTCGGGTCCAGCCCTGCATGGATGCAGCAAGGTTGTGTGACACAGAGAGAGGTGGGACGAAGGATGGCAATGTGGATGCAGTTGGGGGAGGCAAAGCGAGCCAGGGGTGTGCTCCTGCCGGGCGTGGAACTGGGAATCCATGGTGGGAGGGCAAGGACAGCCCATATCCTCCTTGAGATTGCAGTTGCACTGACTGGTCAGAAACGCAACTTTGACGCCCCAAGTAGACTGATGATCTGTGTTCAGCTGGTTGGTGCATTGACCAAGGATGATGAGCAAAATCTTCATCATGGGGGGTCTGTGACTTGTACACTGCTGATGTAGGTTGTGTCTCAGCAGTAAGACGGTGCCTCCAGGCCCCCTTGGCAAATGAATCAGCCTCCAGGATGCTGCCTAGAGCGTCTTGTCTTTCAGCAGCCATGAGGAGGACTCCCCAAGTAGTTGGCGCAAATTAGGAAGCCTTGTCAAGGTCTGGTGGCAAGGGTGCTGATAGACACCCATTGGGCTGTCCTTGTTGGCATCTGTCATGAAGCCTTGTCTTGGTGGAGCAGCTTGTGAAGGGAAGGTGTCTTCTAAATGAGCATGTATCTAACGCAGATCCTTTCTTAGCCATATACGGTGCCCCTTATTAGCACAGATAATGGTGAGGTCAATAGGTGTTGCTCCATGCTAAGACGGCAAAGGAAGGAGTTGTACAATGTGCAATATTCCGGATTCACATGGTGTGACGTTGTGACATTTGTTCACTGACTGAATTCTGCAGCATTTGTGGTCACTACATCCTCAGGGCAGCGCTTGTCACTGCTGTCTCACAAAGTGGCTCACATCACACACAAAAAGTATGCGCAGCAGTTGATCCATGTTACGTCCTCATGATCAGCTGGACTCAGCGCTCACTGCAGTGTCCCCTGATTTCTGCTCATCCCCCTTTGTGGTCCTCCTAAACCGCGGCCTAAGCCTGGTTCTTGGTGACCTCTGTGGGATCGAGGACAGATCCTTTGGGAACAGGCGGCTCCATGGCGTTCGCGATTCGCGAGTTTCAATGGTACAATCTTCAAGGACCCGGCTGGCCGCAAGGACTGCGTAAAGTCCATTTGAATCTGGTCCACGTGGTTCAGTCAATGATGAGCCGTCCTCTTGAACCCTGTTTTTCCTGACATCACGGGCGTATCGCTCCCTTTCATAATCCTCGTCGCACTTCTCCTTCCAGAGTTTGAAGTCCAGACTGTCCAATGTCTTGGGATCCCACATTCCACGCTTCTGCAGCGTAGAGCACAGGTTTCCGGTAAGAATGTCCAGTGTCCTGCGGAAAGTTGAACATTTGTGTGCCCAGGTATCCCATTCAATTCCACCTTGGAGGAAGGCTTGCTGGATCTCCTTCTTCACTTTCTTGATGGCGGCATCTCTGGGGCCAATTGATCGGAAAGCTCTGACTTCCTCTGTGCTGCCCGGCTTGGACCCATATTTGGAGTATCGTCGCCCCTGATTGCTGACACGAGGAACAGCCTGGATGCTTGTATCTTCAGGCTCTGAAGCTGAGGGACTCCAGGTTGCTGAGATGTCCCGGGAGAGATCAGGCAAACCTGAGCGGACCTGATCCGGGTCAAAGACGCTGGATGAGGGTGAAGAGTACCCGCTGACCTCAACAGAGCTCCCTGCAGAGTGTTGATTGCAGTTTGCTGGCAGGCTGTCAAGGCTTTTGGCAAGGGACATGGACTCGTCCCTCACTGCTTCCGTCGAGACGGCAGGGCCACAGACGACAGAATTGACGTTTGTTGCGTTCTCATGGGTGTCAGTACATTTGGGGGAGAACTGTGCGTCGAGCTCCATGGGATCACAACCTGGAGCAGGTCCTAGTCTGTCAGTATACCCGCAAGACAAATTCTGGAGACCGCTTTTGGCGCGCAACGCATCCACCTGCTTAGCTTCTTGGGGGTGTTTCATGGGAGAAAAAGCGTCACAATGGTGCGCACCCTTTGGCATGGCGGGCAGGGCACGTGAATGGCAATCATTTGGGGCAGTTTTGTTGAGCAGTCCCGAAGCAGAACCTGCAGGCAGTAGTGGAGCATAGAAGCCATATGACACTCTCTCAGTTGAGATTCTTGCTTTGGTGTCGCCCCAGGAGCTGTTGCAGGGGGTAAAATATGCCTTGACCGCGCCGGAGTCTTTCAAAGAGTTGTTCCGCGCAGCTGCATCCTTGACCGGGTCAAAAGGGGAACCGTGTGACTTGTCTTCCATGCCCGTGTGGGTTGTGCGCAATTGGTGAGTAAGATGAGAAACAGCAGGGGTAAAAAGAAATTATGCCCTGGCAGCTCCCCAAGTGACTGCTTGCAAGCAAATTTCTGCACAAAGGGTGCGGTCCTTTGTGGGGAGAATGTGCAAACAGGTGGTGGCGCTTGCTGGAGCTCATCCTGCGGTCATGACCAAGGTAACTGGCCTTTGTGGTGTTGAGCCATTTGACCCATACACGGCAATCTGGCTTCCAGCGCAACTGCCTGTGGCCGCAACAAAGGAACTGACATGATAGGGTGTGGATGTGCACCCGCGCAGCTGTGCAGCAGGATGTTGTGCTGTTTGTGCCCGGGATATGCCAACTGGTGCCACCTGGCCATCTGTAAGCCCTCATATGAGCAGCCTAAGCCAAGACTGTGTCTCACACCATATGTTCATCAAGTCTGGCAGAAATCTTTGACAGCTTTCTCTTGTCCTGATGGGTCTCAAGAAAGATAGAGCATCTATAAGAGCAGTCGTCACATCAGCAGAATCTTCCCAAACTATGTACACAATTATGCGCCATGAAGGAAACGTGCCAGCTCAGTTTGGGGCCCGCTCAGACCTCTCCCCGTGTGCCTTGTTGGCGCAACTTGTTGGCCTCGCGTCGTGACTCGCGCTTCGAAATCTTTGTAGGTTTCAGGGACACCTGTGTTGGGAACAGTCTGTTCCACAGTGCTCTCGCATGGCAAGGTCTTCTGGCGGTGTCGCCCTGCGGCGGCGGAATTGCAGAAAACACAGCGTAATAGCCATTTTCATCATGTCCTCGAACCAGCTTTGTTATGTCATCGGACTCTTGCGTTTTCCCCAGTCGTGCTTCCCTCCGCTCTTGTTGCCACTTCCATCCTCCTTCTACGGACGTTTTTGAGACACTGTACTGCAGACCTTTCACAGTGTCGAGATCCGATATGTCATGATGTGCTGCCACAGTTGAACAGAAGTTGTTCAGCATGCTTTGTAAGGTCGCGAAGTAGGTAGGGGATCTCTTCATCCAGTCATCCCAGTCGATCTCATCGGCTTCAAGCAACCGTTGGACTTCCCGTTTGACGCCCTTGATGATAACACTCCTGGGGCGAGGTAGCGAGAAGACACGTTCATCCTCGGAGCTGTTCGGCTTCGTGCCGTACCTGGACCTTCGCCATGGGTCCATGCTGCCGTCATGAGGAACGGGGTGCGGGGGCGTGCTCTCCTTGGATGACGCGTGTCCAGTAGTATTTGTCGTCTGGACAGAAGAGTGCGGTCTTGACTGGGCAGCGGCCCATGAAGCGAGGGGACTCACAGCATACGAAGCCTGCTGACCCTGGAGCGCGCGAATTGCAAACCCATCAGCACCACGCGCGACGTGCATGTCAGAATTCTGGTCAAGCCGAATTGCGTCCAGCGCCATGTCATCCGGGCTGGGCGCCGTGAGACGAGGGGCACCAGAGCTACCGAACTCAGGTCGAATGTTCTGTGTTTGACTTTGCTCTAGAGATTCGAGTCGTCGTTGTCCCTCCGGGTCAGGCATGATGTTTCTGTAATGCCGAGGCCCGTGGAAACTGCTTGCAACCGTCGCAGAACCGTTATCGTCCCAAGTTCCGCCGCCTGCCGCATGCTGGTCAGCCTGGATACCGGCTTGCCATGGTTCGGGCGCAGGCCAGATAGACCGGTAGCGGTGGCTCTGGCCGCTGCTCACAACATCAGGAAGACCGTGCCGAGAGGGCACGGGAACAGCCGCTTCGGTGAGTGTCTCTGGCATGGGTTGCGAGCGGTTCGTGGAGACGTCGGAGATAGGAGCTGCTTCGGGAACGCAGGTGCCCGTGAGATCAGCTGCATCGTGGTCGCTCCTTGTATGCAGCGCGTCAGGCTGCTCGCCTTGCTCCAGGGCTTCCGTCGAGCGCGGAAGCTGCACATCGTCAACATACATCTCACTTGTGAGGGGGGACGCTGGCAGAGGCCGTCCATGACCGACACCGGCTCCAGGACCCCTTGTGGGCGCATACCAGCTGTCGGGACCTTCGAAAACGAACAAGCGCCCAAGCTGGCGGCTATCGTGTGGGTCTCTGCCGCGTTCACGAACAGCGCATTCCATAGGCGAGAGTGGAACAGCGAACACGAATGGGATGTCCGCAGACGCCGCGCCGCCTTCGGCATGGGCCCACGACTTGTTGTGAGGAGCCTGGGTCTCGCTGTGAGGGCTTGGCATAATGCCTGATTCAGCGGACGCAGCGGAGTCCCGAATGGGATCAAACATGGCATCGCGTGAGCTGCCTGCCATCCTTGTATCGGTTTCGTATCTCTGGCGAGGATCGAGACTACCGGCTAGGCTGGCGTGGCCGAACTCGACGAAGTGCAAATGCGAGGCTTCGCAGCTCGTGGAGTCATCAGCAAGTAATGGTGCGCATCAAAGGGTGCGATGCTTTCCAACTCGACTCGGTCAACAAAGGACCCGCTCCATGAACTTCGATAATTCCCACGTGGGGCGCGCACGAGCGCGGACTCAGACCACATACCCCCTCGATCTGCCTTGGCATCGAGCTCCAGGACAATGTGAAGAGGCGCGCACGCCCTCGGCGCAAGCAATCCTATGCTGTGCATTTTGGTTATACGCGATCCTGTCCTCATACCTCCATCTACATAAGAGCAAGCTCTCCGAATTTCTCCTACACAATCAGCTACCCTTCCCGTCTCACACACGAGACTCACCCTGTAGCCCGGGACGGACCACTTTCCCTTCTGCAGCATCGTGTCGACCGTCTTCTGGACCTCTGGTCGGGCCTTGGCGACGTCGTTGATCTGGCATGAGCACGGCAAACGGAAACTGGCGACGTGACCCACAGTAAGGTCCTCGAACGGTCGGGCGTCCTTGATGTTGGACAGGGTGTCGTTCAGGCTAGACTCCTCGGCGGCGATCTTGGTGACAGTCTCCTTGGCAGCGGCGACCTGCGGGTCAGTGCGGTGCTCTGAGGCGAACCTCGTTTCTTGCGCCGTGCTCATCGCCCGTTCCTCTCATATTCCAAATCAAGAGATCTTCCGCCTCATCCGCTTTACACGGACAAGTGACCATGCCTGCCTTTCTCTTATTTGCCGTTCCTCCGCACCCTGGACTATCCCGCCTTCCCTCATGGAGTATGCTGCACAAGTCTCCCTCCAAAACATCCGCAGCATTCGTGGCCCCTAACGCCGCGTCCTCTCACTGCCCAGCCGGACTATCCATGTCCTGTTCCCGCCATCTCCACATCCATCCGTCTTCGCACCACAATCCGAGAGTGCGTTATTCCAGATCCAAACTCCAACTCACCGCCTTGCCCTCGAACGCCGTCACGGCATCGTCCCACTTCTTAACGTCGTAGTCGACCGGCTTGAACTCGGCCAAGACCTTCTCGGCCTGCTGGATGGCGGACTGGTCCTTGAGGATGGACTTGTAAGCCGAGAGGTCAATCTGCGGAGTGGAAGCCTTGAGGGCGGCGTTTCGGTTGACGGCGGACGTGTGCCGGGCTCGGAACGCCTGGAGGGACGAGAGGGTCTCCTTGCCGAGGCCGAGCTGGGTGTAGATGGTCGTCCAGTCCTGAGGTTAGTATCTTCTCTTCGATTTACGCTATGTGACATGTCGTGCGGTGACGAGGTTGGTGTTGGGGTTTTCAAGGTGTTTCGGGCGCACGCGACATACGACTTTGGAGGCGGCTTGACGGGCGGACATGGTCTGGCGTCAGTTGATGGACTGCAGTAGAGGGATAAGCTGCGCACGAAGAGGATTAAAGGTGGAGAGAGGCTACAGGCTGTATGCTATGATGATCACGACCCCGGCTGCTGGTGCAGGAGGGAGCGCTTCCGGCCGACGACGGGCGCAGGGAAGGGGGCAAGCAAGAGGGGCAAGGTTAAATGTCCGAATATCTCCGCAGTGTGGCACCCGCGCGTCAGTGCGAGTTATTGCTTGGTTACAGTCATTCAGATGATCGTATTCATTGTTTTCGTTGCAACATAGCATATACTCACCAACCATGGCCGAGCGAGAATCATCACCCAGGATACAGGACGACGAGACGGACGTCGATGCGGTCAGCTCCTGCTTTTCGCTAGACTGATCTCAGCTGACAATTAGGAGCTGCAAGCCATGCAGGCTCGTCTTGCCGAGATGGAGGAGGAGAAGAAGCAGGCAAGCTGCGACGTGCAAGGGGTCTGCGCGTGACTGACACCTCAGCTAGCGGCCCCGACGACAGCAGAGTCGTCAACCGGCGCCCCGGGAGCGAACGGCGAGGACGCAACCATGGACGAGGAAGATGCGGCAGCTGTTGACGCCCGGAGCATATATATCGGCAATGTGAGTTACCGTCTCCCTTCGCTTTCGTCGCCCGTGCTGGGCATCCAGACCGATCTGGACTGGTCGCTGATGTACAGGTGGACTACGGCGCGACGCCAGAGGAGATCCAGGCGCACTTCCAGGCTTGTGGCACGATAAATCGGGTCACAATATTATGCGACAAATTCACCGGCCACCCCAAAGGGTATGTCAAGAATCCGGTCTCTGAATATGGATGGTCTGCTGCCAACGGGGAACGCAGTATTGGTGGGCAGAAGCTGATTCCAGCTATGCCTATGTCGAGTTCGCCAACCCGTCAATCGTCGCGAACGCGTTGGTGCTGGACGAATCGCAGTTCCGGGGTCGCGCGTTGTCTGTAAGCTGGTTCCCCTCTGAAGCTGAATGGGCTAACGTGCAGGTGAAGGAGAAGCGAACGAACGTGCCGGGCATGAACAGGGGCCGAGGGCGTGGCCGAGGACGGGGACAAAGAGGGTACCACCCGTACCGCGGTGGCCGATCCCGGTAAGTGGAGCGTGCCGGCCAGGCTTGCATGCCGGTCGCGGTCGCTGACAACAGGGGACGAGGACGAGGCTTTTAGATGCCTAGACGTTCGTACAGTACAGGAGACGAAGCAAAAGACATTGCAGCCGCTGCAGTCGTTGGAGGGGCACTGTGCCCGCGCACTCGACCACGGCTCTTGCGAGTGACACCTATACCCGTAGCCATGTCCATCAATAAGCCAAGATGGCGATGTATCAACAATTTAGCATGAGGCTTCGCTTCGCCAGGCTCCGAGTCGCTGCCGCTGCATTGAGCTTCGCGTTTCAATATCCCCGGGAGCAGGCAGATGCACATGATATCCGACCATGCATGATATGTCATTTCGTCTTGTCGTTGGCTCATCTTGGCCATCTACGCCGTCTGCTACATTATTCCCCTACACGACCTCTCCCAGCCCCTTTGCCTTTTGCTTTGCCTCTGCACGCCTTCGCTCCGTCTCCGCCGCCACCCAGCTGACGTTCTGCCTCCACTCATCGAACATATGATACAGAGTCTCCAATTGCGAGTCCTCCAGCACACGGGGCTGCACCCAAGTGATCTCGACCGACTTGTCCACCTGATCGAGCGAGCCGCGAATGAGACCAAGACTGAGCGCCTTCATGAGGACGTGCTCAACCTCGTGCACTGGCAGTCGCGTGGCCTCGGCCACGGACTGGAACGAAGCGGACCGGGAGGAGCCATCTCGAGGTCGAGAGAAGGCGAATTGGATGAGAGCCATCAGGCAGATCTTCTGCCTGAGGAAAGAGAATGCGTTCTGGAGGATTGGCTGGCGGTGTCAGCTTGAACATGAAAGGGGAAGTATGAGCTCACCTCATTGGAGAAATTTGTTGAGAGCGACTCGAACTTGCCAATTTCGCCGTTGTTGAACGCGCCGATCAGGTCTTTGATCCACTGGTGCTCGGTGCCATCCAATGACTTGAGGATCGGATGTTGCAGCTGCTGTCAGCATACAGCACAACAAGGTGACCATTGTACGCACCAGCTCGCCAAAGTTGTAGATGTTCTCCGCCAACAAAGCAGCAATGCTCAGATCGTGTGCTCGGCTCTTCCTGTCCTCCGCGCTCATCTCCCCCTCGATATCCACGCACGCGAGATACAGCAGCGCATTCTTGTAGTACGGTCCATAGTCCGCCTTGACTTTGTGATAATCACCCGCGACGCCGTAGTATCCCGCATTGACAATCGGCTCGACCGTGTCCTGATCGGCTAGCAGCGTCTCGCACTCGTCCAGTGACTTCTTGCACGCTGGCAGGTCGCCCAGCAAGAGTTGGGCATACGCGATGGAAGAGAGAGACAGCGCATAGGCCTCGGGAGCAGGCCGTGGGGGAGCTGGCTTCTCCGCGGCCTCTTCGGTGGCTGGGACGGGGTAAGGGGAGGTGAGTCGCGAATGCACGGATTGGAGGAACGACAGCGTCAGGTCGGGCTCTGAGCGTCAGCTCTAGCGGGCAAGCGAGCTACCGGTAGCTGACCAGAGTATTCTCGGCCGACTCTACGGGCGATCTCGACCAGCTTCAGGGCGTTGATCTTGCTTTCTATTGTCGAGATGAACCTAGAGTTAGAGCTGGGTCGAGCTGACGTGACCTACTTTTCAAACAGCTCGATCTGGAACGGTCCGCTCGATGGAGTCGCGACGAATTCAGTAAGTGAGACCGTCAAGTTGTGCCAGAGCCTACACGTTAGCTTGTCTCACATCAGAATCCTCTACCTCACTTCTTCTCATACTGCGTCCGTATCTTAGTCCACAGCGGCTTGAGCTCGGCTGATGAGGAGGCCTCCTGGTGCTCGAGGTAACCGAGCGGAGAGGTTGAGCTCGAGCCAGAAGGTTGATCAACGTCCATTTCGACGGCTAAGGGAGCAGTGAAGCGATCTAGAGGGAGAGAGGGAGCAAACGACGGGGGTCAATGGTAAAGATGCCTTGGGTTGTTAATTGTCTGATCAACGCAACGCTTGCTGAGCTCGAATGACGGAAGCGCGTAGCGGACATTATCAAATCCCACTGCCAGTTGCCACGTCATGCTCGGTCTCACTGGGCGGCCGTCGGCGTAGCCCGTCAAGGTTTTTGGCCGGGTTCGAGAGGCTTCCATCAATTGTTTCACCGCAGCCAACGACGCGCCTCATATCGCCTGCTATACCCTCCTCCAGCTGCCTTTCCATCAACTCGTCCTGAGTCAGCATCCTCCAGGTGTCGTCCACGCCCCTCACATCCTTATAAAAGACGAACAAACCGCGCAAAATCCGCGAACCACTCGTCGATCAGTCGTGATTTCAAAGCCCGACACAAACGACAGGACCCCCTTTTTACGCCACTTGTCGCTCGTATATCGTTGAATAGTCAACGCAACCTCGATTCCCTTCGCACAACTCTACACCCATCATGGCCGTCGAAACGTGAGTAGAGCTGCGGCGGCGTGAGCACCTCCCGCGTCGGCGGTGCTCCATCGTGCGCCGATCTCATGCAGTCGCGCTGACCACCGCTCCCTTTCTTCCTGGACAACTTTACAAATCGTATCTCTTCGCACCTTGCTCTCCTCGCGTCTGCCTATAGCGAATACTAGTGAGCTCGAGTTCCCCCGAAAGGGTGTTAAGCTGACGTTAGCGACCTCCTCGGCGTCTCCCCGAGTGCCGGCGACGATGAGATCAAGAAGGCCTACCGAAAGAGGTTCGTGCATCTTCGGCCCCGGACCATACACCCTTGACGTGCGAAGATGGCCTTTGCTGACGGTAGCGCGCTGAAGCACCACCCGGACAAGGGTGGAGACCCAGAGCTCTTCAAAGACCTGACTCACGCGTACGAGGTGCTGTCTGACTCGAACAAGCGGGCGATCTACGACCAGGCCGGCAAGGCTGGACTGGAGGGTGGAGGAGGAATGGGCGGCGGTATGGACCCGCAGGACCTGTTCTCGCAGCTGTTTGGCGGTGGAGGAGGGTTCTTCGGCGGAGGAGGTGGTGAGTGCACTTGAGATGCCTCTTGAACGACGCTGAGCAATAGGAGGACGAAGCAGCGGTCCGCGACGTGGCAAGGACCTCGTTCACCGAATCGGCGTTACCCTGGAGGACCTGTACAAGGGCAAGGTGCAGAAGCTTGCGCTGTCCAAATCGGTCATCTGCAAGGGCTGCGAGGGCCGCGGCGGAAAGAAGGGATCCGTCACGACCTGTACATCGTGCCGTGGACAGGGAGTCAAGGTCATGCTTCGACAACTCGGCCCGATGATGCAGCAGATCCAGCAGCCGTGTGGGGAGTGCGAGGGAACCGGAGAGATGATGAACCCGAAGGACAGGTGCAAGCAGTGCCACGGCAAGAAGACGATCTCGGAGCGGAAGGTGCTCGAGGTGCACATCGACAAGGGCATGAAGAGCGGCCAGCAGATCAAATTCCAGGGCGAGTCGGACCAGAGCCCAGGAGTTGTCCCGGGAGATGTCGTCATTGTGCTCGAGGAGAAGCCGCACGCCCGATTCCAGCGAAAGGGTGACGACCTGTACTGCGAGGCCGAGATCGACCTGCTCACGGCACTGGGAGGAGGAGAGTTTGTCATCGAGCACTTGGACGACCGCGCCCTGCACGTCACCATCGTCCCGGGAGAGGTTATCAAGCCGAGTAAATTGACCGGGTCCGCCGGCTGAGAAACGATTGCTGACCGCAGACGCGCTCAAGGTCATCTCGCACGCTGGTATGCCCTCGTTCCGCCACCACGAGCTCGGCGACCTGTACGTCCGAATCAGCGTCAAGTTCCCGGAGAACCTCGACCCCTCCGTCATTCCCGCACTCGAGTCGGCACTGCCTCCGCGACTGGCTATCCAGAAGCAGGGAAAGCACGTGCACGTCGACGAGGTTACGCTCGAGGAGCCCAACGACAGGCAAAAGCGAAGTGCCGCGTCGGGTGGTGATGACATGGACGAGGATGACGATGATGGACGACCAGGTGTCCAGTGTGCTCAGCGTGAGTCGCGCGAGTATGCCCGGTGGAGCGAGCTGATTTTTCAGAGTAAACAAGTTAATTCCTTCTACCCCGCAATGTCCGCTCTCGCTCAGTTCACGTCACGCCTTCTCCCTCCCTTCCGACCCGCTCGACAGATCGAGCGAGGTTGACCCGTGTTCTCATACTCCTGTTCATGCCCTCCGCCGCAACGATACCCCCGCACCTTTGATTCCCGATTTCCGCACCAGAAGTTGGCAAACCAACCTCACAGAGTCCTTCCAGCTCGCCTCGTCCGTCACGCCGCATCGCGCTTCCCACTTCGGCATCCTGGATAGCGCACGGATTAGGCCGGTCGCGTTTGGGAAGGGAGACCAGCTGGAGCGGGGTCATTTTAGGGTGTATTGTTTCGATACCATCATAGACAGCTACATGCTATCACATCATACGGTTACTGTGCTTCTCTGTGGTCCCGTCGCATGCTTCCTCAGCCACACAGTGCTGCCTGAGCTTGGTGGTCTCGAGAGAGCGCTAAGAGACGCAGGAAGCCTCCCACCGCTAAAGTGCCACACCGAAATAAATTCCCGCCCATCACGCGCCCTCGCCCGACCTCGCCGCCGCCGCTCACCTCACTTCTCGTTCATCACATTCTCGTTCAACCTCACACCTTGGACAATCACACGCCATGCCGTACAACGGAATCGGTCTCTCCACCGCCAGGGGATCGTGAGTCGCGCCCCTGCGAGCAAGCTCAGCGCTAATGGCAGCGGGACAAACGGATACATTACCAAAAACTCTGCGCACTTGCAGATCCGCCAGGGACCGCCCGGCGCGCCGTTCGGTCAACAGCAGAATTACTCAGATTACCTCGATAGTATCACGGGGCCGCCGCAGCATCGGGAGCCGGACCAGGGAATCTTGGAGCACGAGCGCAAGAGAAGGGTCGAGGTGCAGGTTATGGAGCTGCGGGATAAGATGGAAGATGACGAGTGAGTTCTGGTCTGCTTTTGGTTTCGATTGTTCATCTCTTCTGGCGTCGTCGAGGGTGCCATGGAAATTTCGTCTAGAAATATGATGACCCCATGGAGGAGAAAGGCTTTAGCGGCATCTGGAAGCAATCAAGGCCCTTCGACCACTCAAGTCACTCCTTACCCCCCTGCCTTTGCCCATACACGTTGGCCTCTACTTCGCCCGCGCTTCGAGGCCTCTGCGTAGACGATGACCTTCGTTACCTGCTCACTCGATCCACTCACCCTCGACCTTCTCCCTCCCCTACGCAGCCCATATAGACAGTGCCCCGGCCTTCAAACCCCTACAGGCAACGGCGGCGATCCGGCTTGCGCACATTCACCTTATGTGCTTCTCTTCATCTGTGACGCCTGTTTGCGCCTCGCGTCACGTCGAAGAAGAGGGGCTCAACATTTCTTGACTCCGGCATCTGCCACTTGATCGCGCGTCGGAACGCAATGTGCTGACAAACAGAGCCGACGAGGATGCAATCGAGGAGGCTTGCGCCGCCTTGCGTCAGAAGCTTACAGCCCAAAACCTAAACTACCTCGGTCCCCGTTCCCGACCGACCGACTCGCACTCCATCGCGCAGGCTAAAGTGGCCGAGATGAACCGCCTGGGACGCGCGCTGGGTGTCTCCGCAGACCACGTCGAGGGCAAGGCATTCAAGCGCGAGACCGAGGAGGAGCGCGCAGAGCGCATGGCTCAACGGGAGATCAGGGAGCAAGAGCGGATCGAGCGGGAGGTCAAGCGCGAGAGGGAGGCGGCTGAACGGAAAAGGGAGTATGAGGAACGGGACAAGCTCCGTAGGCGAGAGGAGTACTACCGCCGGATCGAAGCCGAGAAACGAGCAAATGCTCCGCCGGCGTCAGCTGCTCGAGGGAGGTCTGTGTCGCGTTCGCGCTCGCCGCCGCCTCGCCGTGCACGGTCGCCGGAGGATCGGTCCAGGTCGCCTGTTCGTCGTGCCAGGTCGCCCGACTCCCGGTCTAGGTCACCTGTCCGTCGTCATCGATCCCCGTCCGATTCTAGGTCTCCGCCTCGCCGACGAGCGCGGTCCGACTCGCGCTCCACCTCCCCACCTCGTCGCCGTAGGTCGCCGTCTGACAGTGCCTCGCCGAGGAGGCCACTCTCGCCCAGTCCGCCGCGCCGTCGACTGAGGTCGCCTGACTCTCCGCCCCGACGTGCCAGGTCGCCTCTGTCGCCACCTCGTAGGCGTTACAGCGATAGCCCGCCTCCGAAGCGCGCTCGAGCGGACTCGGTCGATCGCCGCAGTAGGAGCAAGAGCAGGAGTGAGCGAAGCTTGACACCCGAAGTGGATCGTCGACGCGTGATCAGGGATGCTTAGGCAGTTGGCGAGAGGCGACGACAAAGCGCTGCAGGACGTCCACGAACAGCGAGACCTGGATCAAGCTGATGGTGCGTGGTGTGTATACATATGGACCCAAAGCGCATGTATGTGTATCACTGTAACGGTATATCTACAACGAGTGGACCTGGCACCTCGCCTGTCCGCCAACGCATGTCATAATACAAGCAATCGAAGCCGATTCAGTGTCCGTATGGTCTGATCACAGCTCCCCGCCCTCCGCTCCACCCGCATCTTCTTCCGCGTCCGCTTCCTTGTCATACAATGCCTTCCACGCAACGTACTCGTCCCACGTCGCCCCAGCCTTCTCCGAGCAATACACCCTCACTTTCAGACTCCGCCAGACCTCGTCCCCCACTCGCACCGTCCCGCGATACCCCGCCTTCTGGATCGCAGAGAGCACGCACTCTTCCCGCGTCCAGCCTTGCTCGGTGCATACCTCGGGCAGATAGGTTGCGGAGAGTGAGCGGCTCGAATGCGAGGGATGCGGCAAGGTGATGTGGATGCCGTGTGTCCCCGGGACCCAGGCGAGCGGGTCCGGGATCGGCGTGAAGGGCGTGAGGAGGGATATGGCGACGGATAGGGAGGGGAGCTCGGAGGACTTGATGGGCGAGAATCGGTGGTCTTCGAGTGCGCTGGGGTGAGTGATATTCTAGGTCCGGCGGAGGTCCAGTGAGAGAGGGACACCGAGCGTACCTGATCAAGGCGTAGTCTCGAAGACCTTTCGCAAGCGGTAGAGGCGAGAACGTCCCGATGCAACCCCGCAAAGCTGGTTTCTTGTTGTGCCGAGTATGGCTGTTCGTGTTCCACGTCACGAACAATGCACTGGGATGAGCACAGGCTCGGTCGGTCGGCGGCAAAACGCATGAATGGTGGGTCGCTCACTAGTTGGTGTCCGCTTCGAAGGGCGGAGCTATGGCGTCTCGGTGCTCAAGCTTCGCAGCGAGCACGTCGAAGCAGTAGAGAGCGTGCAGCCTGTCGACGATCGGGTCGTCGCGAGGGGTGATGGGAATGGACGACAAGGGGGTCGATGACGTCGAGGGGCGGGAAGACGACGAAGCGGTGGACGACATGGTGGAGGGCGCCGAAGGATGAAGGATCTACAGGGAACGCCTGTTAGCACCTACGCACACACAACTGTCGACCTCTGGACCGAATGCGAGGATGAAGCGGCGCTGGCGTGTGAAAGAAGTAGAAGATGGGCAAGGAGACATTGTCCCTCGCCGCGGTCAGTGAACCAATCCTACCGGTCATCTCACCTCGCCGCCTCAGCCGAGCCAAGCC
>CAUG01000057.1:17039-58135 GCA_000442785.1 Papiliotrema flavescens NRRL Y-50378
GCTCGGGCATGTTTTCTGCAATGCTGGAACCACAAGAGTCTCCTTGTGCCGATAACTGCTGCCAGAGGGTTATTTCGACAGCGAAGTTTGGTCCCAGCCAATTGAGCCAGTTCATCCACCGGTGTATCCCAGGCGTTGTGCAGCTTCCGCTTCGCCGGGACCATGAGATGATTGACAGTCTCTACTGCCCGATCAAAATCCATCAAACTCCCGCTCACATCCTGGTTTCCCTGAGCGTTTCAGCTCATCAGAGAGAACCTCTCTACTGATCACAGCTCACTAATTGGGTCGACAGCTCTTCGATCCAACACTTCACGCTTCCACGAGAATCCCACAGCATGGCTCACAGCTTCCGCACCAAGTATGGGCAGTACAAGCACGATACCGTACAAGTATCGACCTGGCTGGCTGAGACGGCTCTGAGAAATGGCTACACTCTCTCTTCGGCGAAACACTCGAACGTGCCCATCGGATGCGGATCGATCTGGCTTGACGGCCGAGCAGAGACGCAATGCAAAGAAAAAGGAGAGACGAAAGGAGAGGGTCGCGAGGGAGGCTCAGGGTGGTGACGCAGGTGCTACGGAGGAGAAGGCCCCCGGACCGGGTAAGCAGGCCGTCATGGGTGCTTGTGCAGATGCAAATAGGGCTGATCAAAGCTGCCGGCGAGTATCTTATCAAAGTCCCCGAGTACGTCATGATCACCAAATACCTGAAGAAGGTGGGCATCAGCATACCGGACGAGGTGTTCCGATTGATGCGGCGATGCATCAGGAACCGTCGATTGGTCTCGGAGAAGTACCAGTCGGACGAGGGCGCATCGCACGAGCACTTTGTCTCCGTGTTGGAAGAGGTCGAATCGATCTTGTCATCCCTGAAGGCGGAAGACACAACCAAAGCGAACGCGACGACCGCCAAGAAGACGCCCGAGGCTGGACATAGCGCACGCAAGTCATCCGCCAGGGATGCCGAGAGCGTAGAGAACCGCTTTGCCTCGCTTAGCGTCACTGGAGACGGCGACGGCGAAGAAGACAACGACGACAACGAGGATATCGTGCTTCCGGAGCCGCAGGGGCCGTCGGAAGTGGTTACTTGCTGGCTCGCCCCCAAGCGACTTTTCGGGCCTTTACCCACCAAGGTCGACGGCTTGTTTACCGTGCTGGCATTCTTGAACGAGGTTGGCGCCATGCGGCAACACATCAAGTCGGCATGGCAGGCGTATGCGTCGGGAAAGATCGACCTTGTAACGGCGTCGGTCACGACCAACACCGCGCTCGAGACGCTACAGGAGGCGGATCGAGAGATCGTGGACCAGATTGCGCCAATGTTTGGCGGCCTCGGAATGATGCTCGCCACGCTTCTCGTT
Organism: Papiliotrema flavescens NRRL Y-50378; assembly: GCA_000442785.1. Lineage (NCBI taxonomy): Eukaryota > Fungi > Basidiomycota > Tremellomycetes > Tremellales > Rhynchogastremaceae > Papiliotrema > Papiliotrema flavescens. Next base: position 18,403 of record CAUG01000057.1, read on the forward strand.
GCGCTCGAGAGCAAATACGTTCCTCGCGTTCGACACGCGCGTTTGATCGAGGAGCATGAGAAGTCCTTGCAGAAGCACTACGAGTTCCTCTTGATTCCCAACTGGCAGATCATCAACCAGGCCGAGACATTCATCCATCCGGAGTACGTCGACATCTACGATTACGACCAGGACCGCGCGTTGAATCCAGCGTTCGCTACAGCTGGCCTACCGTTCGGAAAGTCCTGGGAACAGGCCGAGATCCTCATTCACGATTCGTACCTGCAGTACTGGACCGCTGTGCGCGCCGGAGCGTGCATGATGACTGAAGATCTCAAGCGGATCATGGGCGACAAGGACAACATGGTCTACGTTGACGAGATGGCTCGACAGCTCGGGACGTTCATGGACACGAAGCGGCTTTCGATCTTGGTGCTTGCGCATTCACAGATCTACATCGACATCTATTCCGCGCTCGGACCGAGGGCGCATCGTGGCCGGGAGCAGATGAAGGCCGAAGTGGGACGAATGATCACGACGATCGAACGCGACTACGTCACGGACGTTGCATATGTTGCCCGACCTGGTGATCGAGGTCCGCCGAAGATTGCAAAGAGCGACAAAAGGGTCCGGCTCTACACCGATCTGCTCGAGCATCGTGTGATGGCCAATCGAGATACAATGCGATACTGGGCGGAGCGAGACCCGATCAAGGAAGAAAAACTCGACGCGATCAAGAAACTCCGCCTGAGATCGAGGGAACGATGCAGCTATCACTTCCTGGACCACTCGCCCATGTTTTGCGGTCTGATGCTCTTCCGCTTCCGCCTGCGCTTCCGCGACACGTCGCTTGACCTGGTTAACCGATACGCGCACATCATGGCGGCTGCGCATCTGTACATAGCTGCCACGATACATGTCGGAACGTCTCCGTCCGCACCGCGACTGCAACCGTGGCCGCTTATGGACAAGATCCTGGAGCTGCACGGCAAAGAGGATATCTGCGGGGGAGAGACGCCGACGACCATACTCGAGCTCTTAGACTGCGTTTTGGCGGCGTACGGCTCGCCAACGCAGCTCCGAGACGCTATGCGTGACCTCGGCTCAGGTCACCTTACCAAGGAGCAGCTCTTAAGGATCCTCGAACCGAAGCCCATGAAACCCGTTGGATCGCCTCGACGACTCGAGGACCGCGCGAGAGTGTTGCCGATCTTCAGTGACCGCTACCTCCGGGATTTACGCCCTGCGGCAAATCTTGACGTTCAGCGAATGGAAGCTCTGACACGTGAGCTCGACCCGGCTGCGGGTCACGAGGCTCAACTTGCTGGCTTGAAGGCTGCCACATCGCGCAAGCTGTCGGTGTTTGAGATGCTCGACATCGTCCAGGCAGGCCTTATGCATGAGGCTGCGCTTTTGCGCTTCAGCTACCTCGATGCGCAGCGTGAGGCACTAGAGGTGCTCCACGCTATCCGAGACTCAACGCCCGCAGTCTCTAAATCGATGCACAGCCATACGGATGGCGCGCTGAAGGTCTTGCCAGCGGCGGTATTGCAAGAGTACTGGACGCTCGAAACGGCAGCATCGGGATCGTCTAGATCGAGGAGCAAAGGAGAGCAGAAGCAGGAGGAAATGATGGACAACATCGTTGCGGTCATCAACCGATGCTTGGCGACCTGGCAGGTGACCGGTGTGGCCTGAGGGGAGACCTATTGGTGAGGGCCTCGTCGTCCGTTTGGCATGAGCTGATGGAAGTCGGTAAATCGTGCTGTATGCCTCTATTGAAAAGTGCTGGAATGCATAGCGTTCGTCGCTCAGCTTCGATCTGTTATTGCTGCAGGCCGGCGACGTCGCTGTGCCACCTCAGCACTATTCGCGGCCACGCTGTTGGTGGCTGGGGTCAAACATGTGAGCACCAACTACCCAATGGACCCATCTATGTGCTTGTCGATTGCACCGAATCGTATTCAAGCACAATGGAGGTGACTTTCTGAGGGCTGAAGGGATAGCTCTTTCCACAGTGCTCCTCGCTCCACTGAGTGGCGTGCCAGTGCTAGCGTGCTGTAAATGACTTTTGGGTCGCAGCTGGTCCCATTTGTACTTGCCTTGCCACGACATGCCGCATTCGCTGCGTACTTCCCTCACCATGTCCGAGCTCACAACTCCTGGCTCACCAGGGTCAGAGTACAACACACCTGGCCCACTTGAGGCAGAGTATGCCACACCGCGTTCATCCCAGTCAGAACATAACACCCCTCAGCGACCGCAGTCAGAATATTCCTCCCCTGGCTCACCCGAGTCGGAGGATACCATACCTGCCTCGTTCGAGTCAGGGGTTATTAGACCTGACCCAACCGAGTCGGAGCGTGCCACTCCCGACTCATCTCGCGACGTTGTCTATGTAGTTACGTATCCTCACCCACTTGAGCATGCTGATGGCGATTCATGCCGCCCAACTGAACGAGAGAGGTCGACCATGATTTTGTTTCTCAATTGGACAGAGGCGGACCTTACAGCTCAGGAGGGTGACCCAGGTACTGCTTCCTTGATTGATACCATACAGGCCATCAGGAGGTATCTGGCCTCCTCGCAGGTCCACGCGGAGGGTTACTTCAAGAATTATTTGACTCGGAACAGGACGGCATGGCCTCTGCGCCGGATTTCGTTACAAGTGCTCAGTACCATGGTCGATGAGGAAAACTCATTGTTTGGTTTGAGCGAGCAAAGGGACCTCTTCTCGGCCTTCAACCGCATCAATAGAGGTTTATATGGGGATCACGAGTTCCGATGGCCCACAGCACACGAGATGGCTGAAGCCCAGCGCGAGGCAGAGAAATTGGGTGCATGCAATCCTCAAGTCCATACCAGTCAGGGGGCTCCTGAAGATGCGTCCACAAGCTGGGAGCGGCCAGGGATCTACATTCGTGTTGTCTGACCGCTCTGTTGCCGGTGACAATGTACTGTGCGTTACCTATTCTAATGGGCATGATATGTGTGGAAGCACGCACGTCAGTCTTGGTAGCCCAACATGATCGGCAATCGCACATTCTTATGAGAGTGTCAAAATCACAAGCTAGAAAGCCCTGGAGGGGTACTGCAAGATTGAACAGCCGAGCCTAAGCGGTCGACGGGACAATCGCTACCAGTGATAGACACAATCGACCAGGCTGGCGTTCTGTCAAAGTTGCGCAGGCCTTGACACTTGATACACTCTATAGCCACCCAGGCTGAGTCTCCTCGAGCGCCCTATGACGTTATGACGTGAAAGGGCAGTCGGACTGTCCCTTTGACCTGCGCATCCTTTGCCCATGATGACTCAAGGTGCGGGAGCTCAAGATTCGCCACTCATCATCCACTCGCCCAAGTTCTCTTGCCTCATCTTCTCGTGCAACATGAGCACTTTGGCGCCAGACGATTCTCGCACCTCATTCCTGACCAAGATACAGCTATCACTCGAGGCCACCGTCCGCCGGGTGCTCACTGCTGAATCACGTGGACTGGATGCCCACTGCGTCCGAGTTGCGTGTCTCCCAAGTGTACCCAGGCGGAAGCAAGTGCATGGGCCGATCGGTTCTACGCTCAGTCTCGCCGGACTGCTGCACTGGCTCTGCAGCAGATCGAGAGAGAGATCAACCCGACCATGGGCTCTGTAAAGCTTTATCCAGTCAAGTCAGGGCTGGCGCATGGAGCAATGGTCACCTACTCCCGGGAAGGCTCGGTATGCCGGACGCGCCTTCCCCTTATTCTCACGCTCAAGACACACTGCGGCTTGTACGTGCGGGCTCCTATGGGGTGCCCGACACAGTACGAGCTCCGGCTGGAGGTCATACACATCACGGCTACTCATCCGGACCTACCACTCTGGGAACGCCACGGAGAATGTCGGCCAGCCCGGCCGCGCGTGGGGTCGCCAACCTCAGCCCATCGAAGGGCGCTTGATGTTCGACCCTGCTGGAGGCTCAGGTGCCGCGCTTGATACGCGAACGATTCTGCTGAGACCAACGCGTCAACCTCTTTCGGACTCAGAGAGGGTTTCGAAATGGAAGGGCGAAAGATGATGCATGGAGCAAAGACGGGCACGCGGCGATGAAGGTGTGAACTGCCGGCAAGGTCCCCGCTAGGATTATGGCGCTTGTAGGGTCAAGTACAGCCCCTCCCCTATTTGTCCCCTTATGTGGCACAACGCCCTGCTTGCGCTGATGCTTAAGGAATTTGGTGATCCTCGATTTCAATGTATGCTCGTCAGCATGGCCAGCCAGTCGGGAGTGCGCCGTACTCTGGGGAGAGACACAAGACGGAACGGATGACATGTAACCGGATCTGGAACACCCAACGCAGCCTCACCCGTGTGGTGAAAGGACGCAAGCGGATTAGCCTCAAATGAGGTGGTCATTTGCGAGAACCTCCGCTCAGATTGCTTACCCTTTGATGAACTCTTCTCCGCACTTGTTGGGGGTAACGCCATGGCTCATGAGATATAAGTGGAAGACTCCAGCACGGCGCATCACATCCCATTACTTCTGCTGCAACGCGTCAACAACTATCGCGCTAAAGATGTCGCTTCTTCCAAGGATCAACAACTTACTCGAGAGAGCCACTCGCGACGTACTGTCTGAGTTCCACCAGGACGGTCGATGCACGCAAGCGGAATACGAAGGTTGGTCGGCTTTCGTACCAAAATTGCTGGCGTCGCTCGGGACTATCGCTTTGAATGGTCTGGGCAATATCGAAGATCACGCAGGACTGGCTCAAATCACCGTGAACAGGCCTGTAGGCTCTGCGGTCACCATCAGGTGGCAAGGCGAATCTCGCTTGATCACCTTCCCGCTGTGCGTGGAAATGACACTACCTTGGCGTCCGGACCGCACGGAGCACTCCCTGGTGAACGTCACGCTTGGCTACGCGCACAATGGGGATCACGAGTCTTTGCCTGATCACACGGTCTTGCTCCATCAGCATGTGGGAACGGAGGAAAGGGCATGTACCTCCTGGAGTTATTCCGCGCTCGGATCTGCCAGCGAAGCGATGCAGCACCAGAAGCACGGCAGAACAGGGGGCCAACACTGAAGGCGATCAGGCGGCCCAAGGTGCCACTGCGCCGTCCCGTGCTGGCGAGGGCACGGTCTTCATAGCATACAATCCGGCATGAGGAAAGACTCGCCTGCGGAAAAGGACTGGAGAGACAGAGGTTGGCGTTGCCTTTGTGGTAGACCTAAATGAAGCGCCTCTTGTAACATATGAAGGACAGGACGGGAGGTGATCGTGTCTGACACAAAGCATTGCAGGCAGCATCAGTCTCGCGCGCGTTCACATCGGCGACGAGTCTCTGGCGCAATACCAGAACATTGATCGGCAGGCGGGATCAAGACCCTGCTGGTCTCGATCGCGAACACACTGCCGTGCCGTTTCAAGCTAAGAGTTACGTTCTTAACAACTCTGACGCTCATTGTGCCTTGGGTTACTGGCCTACGACATGTGGAGCAGCACACCCCTCACGCTCCTTTTTCTGTGTGGAGTGATGCTGTACACATCCACGCGCTCTGACACTAGCAGACTGATGTCATTTCGAGCCTTTCATGCCCCACGCACGTCGAGACGCTCCTCGTGGACCACGTTGTCAGCATTCCCCTGGACAGTGCAGCCGCGATTTAGCATCATCTGAAGTTGGGCACTCACCCTCAGTTTGACTCAATTACCTGACATGCCTTCAATTGCCCCTCCGTCTGCAATTTCGCAGAACTCTTCATTGCAGTCCCCCTGGGTTCCCATTCAGCGAGCCCTTGAATCGACAGCCGGAGCTGTCTTTGTCTCCTGCTTGTGCTCTGGCCAATTTCCAGCGACATATGTGACGGAGTGGGAGCACCAGCTTTGGGAACAATCTGAACATTTCGCCGAGGCAATTGGACTTGAAATCTGCTCGTGGATGGGTAACAATCGGTCATTTGAGGTGAGATCTGTGCTCAGAGACGAATCTTGCATGCGGGACCCAGACATCAACACCCAGTCGGTCATCTTTATCCCGCTGCGGCTCACCGTCACGCCACACGACAACAGGGACTCGCGCTTCTCGATGGACCCGCCGCCCATACGGCTGTTTTCGCGCCAGGCTGTGTGGAATGAGGCGATCAGTGATGTTCGTCCCTACTTGGCCACAGCGGGCATCCCGGACAATGTCATCAAGAAGGTCACAGACCTACTGGAACCCAACCTTCCTACCAAAGTAAGAAACACTCCGTCAGGCCAATTCACGGATTGCTGGTTCCGCATTGGCCCCGACGTGTGCCCCCTATGGGAAAAGGGAGTACTGTCTGATTGCACCGGTACACTTCGCGTGACGGCCGGCTTCAACACATTGAATGGAGATGGAGAGCCGAAATACATCGGCCCGCTGACGATACTTTTCGACACACTGTTCTCCAGCGTGATTGAAGCGGACGAAGATATGTGGCCCTCGCTTGCAGCTCCTCCAGAAGTTGCCGCCGCAAGAGCCAGCAGGCGACCTCTCACCTGCAAATTGGTCCCCGCAACGAGGGCATCATCGGCCCAGACACGCTGGTGGGACGCCGTCAGGTCACTGCAGCAGGAACTAAGGGAACGCAAGCACCGCCCGTTCTTTGAGACCACCATCGAGAGAATCGGTAGCACCCTCAAGCCTCATGTACTGACCGTGAAGACGGTGGTTCCGGAACAGAAAAGAGTGGCTTGGCGGTTTGACATTGATCACAAAGTGTATCAAAATCGGCCGGCGGTTTTTGAGCCCTATCACTCTTTCGGGACACTGTCAATTTCTGGAGAAGTCGAATCTGACCTTGGAACCATTGTGCCGATCGAACCTGTCACCTTGATCTTTGATACCGCGACCCGTGCCGTGAGCGAAAATGTGGGCACCGGACCTTGACCTTCCGAGGCTGCATTTGTAAGCCCTTTTGTAGCGGCATGATCCTGTCTCCGAAGGGCCACTGAGGTGAGATACTCATTTGTGCAATGCATTGTGTCTTTCAAGCGATAACGAAGATTCACTTGAGTGTTCTTTTCAGCCAGCAAGCCATCCCAGAACCCGTGCCAACCTCGCTGTCCCCTACCTGGTCCCCCTCTGACTGCGGGTCTCTTTCTTTGCGCTTGCTTTAGAGGCTGTCTCGTCCTCTCGTAGGTTCGAGCAAGTACTGGGGAATTCATCTCATCAAAGCTTTCTACCTAAGCACAACGCTGGCCTACAGTCGAATGCAGTCTACACGGGGCTATGACCATGTATCTACTGCCGCGTTCCTATGTCCTCCAGCTTCGTCCTCGATCCCGTCACATTCTCCGCGTTGCATCATACTCGGAACTCCCATGATGCGCTTTCCGCTTCTTGCGGTAACACCCGCAGGCAATTCGACTCACAGCGGAGCGAGGATGATTCAAGGATGGCAGCACGCTTGCGCGAAGGAGACCGGCGGTGGCCAGTGCTTCTCAAACACGCGTAACTACATAGAGAATCGCGCGCGAGCTCAGTCTTGCCAACATTCTCAGACGAGACGCACAGCAGCATCGGGAGTACCGACGGGAGCGAGCTCGATCGACAGCCCAATGGCTGAATCAGTCTTCCGATGACAAATGTATGGCTCGATTAGTTTTTCGTCATATCGACTCTTGAGGGTTTCACCCCCTCACGAGGTGTCTTTACCTGAGCGGACGTCTAGGCGGATGCACCTATGTGTAAATAGGAGCACAGCGCAACGCGATGTGGTTATGGTCATCCAACATGTTTCATCTTGGTACAAGTTGCCTGTGATCCAGGCTCGAGTGGCCGTCAATCTCGTGCTCTGCAAGCAGCTGAAACACCTCGTCGCGCACTCGTCTTGTGCTCATCTCGAGCGGCCTTTCAGCGTGCCGCTGGAAAGCCCTTTCAGGTGCTCTCCATACATCTCTACCGATGCGTTGCAATGAACAATGGACCTACGGTACAACATCAGCTTTAGAGTCACATCCCATTCCACGGCCTCTGCTGTGCTCGCCCCTGCAATACTTGTACTCGCTTTCGCCACTTGGTCTCCAGGAACAGGCAAGCCAGCTAACGTCCGTAACCGTTACCTACAAAACACTTCACGATGTCAATCCGCCCGAGGGTATCCAATTCACTTGAGACCCGCATACAGCGGGTCCTACTCGACTGTCTTCGCGACAAACAGTGCACCCAGCTGGAATACGAAGGCTGGCGTGGCGCCATTACCAAGACTTTGCAGGGACTGTGCGGTCAGGTGCTCAGCCACTCTGGAGACTTTGAAGATCACGCAGGCTTGTGTATCATCGATACTGTCGTTCCCGAAGACGCGGCGGCCACTACGAGATGGGTCGGGGCGGAACACCACATCAACTTCACGCTGCGCGTGGAAATGCAGCGGGTTGGGGTTCCCGATGCGGGTACGCGCACCGCGGTGCATGTTGCGCTTGATTACTCTTGCGAAGGGGAGCGCGAAACTGTGCACGAGCATACCTTTCCTCTCAGACGCGGTGAAGTGAGTCATGGGATGGTGAATGCTGTGACGGGCGGTCCCACAGCAGGGACAAGCTTTAGCTGGATGCCGCTTTTCAGCCCTGTGTCACAGTTGAGTACCGCGGGGTGCCCACAAACGGGCAGTGGTGAGGCGTCAGATTCGACTCATAGCGGGCCTTGTGTCGCCACAGATTGACAGGTCGAAGAAAGGGCGGGCGCTCATGTCGTAAAGGCGGGATGGGGCGCGGGGGCACCTGGGATTGTTCGCAAGCGGCGAATTTGTAGCGAGGGTATTGGAGAGGTATGCGTGTGCTTGGGATGCTACACTGCCATGATGAGTTCTGAACAGACTGGACGGGAAACAGATTTCGCACCCGGATTCACACGTCCAGAAGCGGCTATAACTGGGACCCCGTTGGCCGTATGTGATCATACATACCTGTGGGCGAGGACCCGCCGCGAGGTACGGGCAACCGCGCTCACACCCTGACAGTGCATGGCAACAGCTCGCAAGAGTGTGACCTGCTCATAGACTAGAGTCTTAATGAATCACACGGCAAATGGCGTTTCGCTGCGCCAGGCAAGGTGCATTTCACTTCACGCTCCTTTCTAGCGTCCCCTCGACGGTGGAGACGCCTGAGACTATGCGGGGGCTTCTGTCTCCACTCTATCCCCTACACGTCCCCTGTGGAGCCGTCTTACAGCATAAAGCACCCCTCGACTGCGCAGCGTTCGAGCTATTCTCAGAGTCGCATAGTTTCCTCCCGCTTCACTATCGACACATGGCATCATTCACTCCTTGCTACCGAAACCAGCTGGGGTTGGCACAAAGCTCGCCTTGGGCGGGCATCCAACGTGCCCTCGAAAGCACTGCTGGCTCGGTTCTGCTTTCCTGCAAGGACTCCCGCGAATTCTCAGAGTCACTCGTGGAAGAGTGGGAGAAACAGCTCTCGAAGCGGTCCGAACGTCTCGCCGAGGCAATCGGGCTCGAGATATGTTCCTGGACTGGCGACAACAGGGCATACAAGGTAAGCGCGGCGCTCAAAGACAACGCTTTCAAGATGGAGCCGGACCGCCGAACCAAGTCCACAATCATTATCCCCCTACGGCTAGTCGTTACTTCACCCCACGACCCTACTCTCTGCTACGGGATGAATCCACCGCCTTTACGACTGTTTTCGCAGCGTGTTGCCTGGGAGGAAGCCGTTGACGCGCTTGGCCCCCATTTTGGGAGCGAAGGTGTCCCCGGTACGATGACCCTGAAAGCCTTGACCCTCCTCAAGGCGAACATCCCTGCTGGTCCATTGGATATCTCCTCGGATCAACTTACGGGTGGCTGGTACGAGATTGGAGCCAAAGCCTGGCCTCACTTCAAGCGGGCTCGCGTTTCTGACTGCCGAGGTTCGCTTCGCGTGACTGGCACATTCTCCGCGACGAACGCAATGACGGCCGGCATTGGCCCCTTGACGATGTTCTTCGACACGGATTCTGCCACTGGGCACGTGGAGCCTCGCGATCTTTTTCCATCGCTCACAAGTCCGAGCGCTGCCGAGCGTGAGAATGAGAGTTCCACATCTGGGAGCACCGCCCAAGGCGGAACAACGCGCGCAAGGGAGCCGTCACTTCTCGCACGCTGGCACGACGCCATCGAAGACTTGAAGCGTTTGTTCAAAAACAACGGGATGCACCACGTCACCATCGCAAAAATCAGCGATACAATCGTGCATTACCCACCTGCAGTGAGAACCATCGTTCCAGAAGCGCTGATTGCTGATTGGCGCTTCCAGATCAACGTCCAGTCAGAGAACTACACATACAAACGGCGCATTCATTGCAAAGGCACGTTGGTGATCGCCGGGGAGGTTGTGTCAATCACGGGTTCAAGTGCGGACATTAAGCCTGTTGAACAGGAGTTCGATACTAAGACTTGCGCAGAGCAGGAACACATGGACAGAGAGCCTGACTGGTCTGGGATCATTCTCCGGGAGCTGGACCATTTATCCTGAGGCGGCCTATAGCGTATTCAGTTGTGCAATGCATTGCGTCTCCAAGCGAAGGCGGAGAGCCGATTTTTGTGCTTCTTCCTGCCGGCCTTCGAGCACCCGATAAGCCATGCTAGCCGCTTCTGTCCCCGACCTGCCCTTCTGTAGCTATAGGTCTCCGAATTTGCAACCGGGCACAATTTGCTCCGCCCCGTCCAACAGCCTATTGCGTCTTCAAGCCGCCCTTCTTCTGCAGCTTCCTAATCTCCCTCTTCTTCTCCAACTCATCCAGCCGCTTCAGCTCCTTCTCGCTCATGTTGGCCCTCTCCGCCTTTTTCTTCGCGAGACGCTTCTCCTCCGCCGTAAGCTCGGGCGGGGCGTCCTCGGCCTGTTCCTTGGCGTACGCCTGGCCCAGCTCCGCGTCGACGGTCTTGCGCGTGTTGACCAGCTTACGCGTGACCTGCCGTCAGCGTTGCTCATTCTCGTCCATCTCTGAGGGATTTAGCTCACGTCTGGCTTGATGACGTTTGGCTTGGCGACGAGGTCGGCGAGGTTGAGGACGACCTGCAGCCACGCCTTGACGGCGTCGACCTGGGCGGGGGTGGTCGGTCGTCGGACGGCGAGGATGATCTGCCGAGCCTTGATCTTGGGGGACTGCGGGCCCTTGAGAGGTCGCGAGGACGGCTGGTCCGTGACCTGGTCATCAATAACTGGACTCGCAGTAAGTGAGGGCAGTCAGCAACGCACGAGGATGTACTTGAGGATGTCGGCCGCGGTGGGGTTGGCGAGCAACTCGGTGACACCGACGTTGGGCGTCTTCAGAACCGCGTCGTTGATCTCCGAGTGCTCGGTGTACAGCGTGTGGGTGTACGGGACAGCGACGTTCTCCTGGATCTTCGGGAAGGTCTGACATTAGTCCCATGTCATTGGCCCGCGTCTCGATTGCTTAGCCCCGGTACAACTCACCAAGTCCCATCGCTTCTCCTTGACCGACTTGAGGAATCCCTTGTTGACAATGCCCCAAACACCGAGGCCCTCGCCCTGGAGGCCCAGCTCGCCTCGGCCGAGAGTCAGGCCCCAAGTGAGCGACTCGGAGCTGTCGAACGTGGGCTCAATGACCGACTTGACGGCGTTGGTAAGGAGACCGACGAGGTCGTGGTAAGGCTGCAGGACGATGGTTCCGTGAAGCGAGAGCGTGTTGCGTCGGCCGGACGAGTACGAGAGGTGCTGGGCTGGGCCGGACGAGACGAGCGGGCGGGTCGCGGTGAAGTTGGACCGGATCAACGGCTCGTACTGGGCGATCCTTATATGAGCATAGAGTCCACGAGCGACAGATCTCACTCACGTCGCCTTAGCCCTGCTCATGTTGTAAGCCCTGCCGATGAAGTAGAGGACGAGGTACAGGCCCAGCGCGACAAAGGCGAGGCCCTCGGCCTTGAACTCGGCGGGACGGAAGGTGAGCATCTTCCATCGGTACTCTGTGCCCTCGTACTCGAGCGTGGGCGGCTGGGGCTGGAAAGCGGACACGGCCGCGAGGCCCTTGAGGAGGATGGACATGGTGGTGAGATGAGGATGGAGATGGAAGACGGAAATGCCAAGGGTGAATCGAGTGGTGGTAGTTGGCCCGGTTGTGGTGGAATGCGCTGGATGCGGGGGCGGCCTGGTTAGTAATGCCTCTTTGAGCCGGACCGATGCATGGCGGATCGCGCGATCCATACTGGCTACCCTGAACCCACCACCCATTCTCGCCCTGGTCCCTCGTATGCTCCCTTTCCTGCACATTGACAATCCCCCGTGGCGCGTTGAGCCGTTGGGTCGTCAAGACATTCATATGCACATATCCTCGCGATTCGACGTCGAGCCCAATCCTATGTACTGTACACACCATGCCTCCCTCTTCGAGCCCACCTTGGTCCTCCGCCTAGTCGAGCTTTTCCTTTCCCTCGGCCTTCTCTACCGCCTTCATCAATCCATCAACCGTCCCTGCCTCCATCATCTCCCTGGCCACCTCGGCCTTTTCCTCCATGCTAGCTCTGCTCTTGCGCTCGACCGGGTTTATCAACGAGTTCTTCCGGCTCGTCGTGATGGGCGGCAGTGGGGACGTGGCCGTTGCTATATCTGGGACTTTGGGCGACGCCGTTGCCAATGGTTCCGGGGGTGTTGTTGATGTCGAAGCAGGTGGTGGTGGTGCCGTCGCAGCGACCGCCTTCGCGGTGCTCTCGCTGATGAGGCCGACCTTTGATGCGCTCTGCTCCACGCCAATCTGCTCTGCGAGCTTGTCGAGGTCCCCCTCCGACATTTCACGCATGAGGCGTTCGAGCTCAGCCTCCGCAATGCCACCTGACTTGTTTGCAGATGTTGACGCTGATGCGTCCGGTCCTAGGTCGACGTCTTGCTTGAGGAAAGATGGTAGCGTGCCCGTTTCGACGGCGTATTCAAAGTCGTCCATCGTCTACGCATCAGCTGTGTGTACGGCAGCTCCCGGCGGGCCACTCACGCCGACCCATTCCCCTCCGACGAGATAGCCCGGCAGGCCCACGACGAGGCCTGGCGGCTTGGCGCGCTGCCACCGCGTCTTCGCCTGCTCATCCATCACCAAGTCGTGTGCCTAGAGTCAACAGAGGCTCATCCGCTGAGCTGCATGCCGCGCGCACCTCATATGGTATTTCCAGCCCTTTTAGTGACCTGCCCATCAGCCCTCGTTCAGCTCAAACACTTGCGCACCGAAGTGGTCGCATTCAAGCTCACCGGTGCAACAGCTCTATATGTTGGCGCACTTTCGGTTGCGACGTGAGAGATGTGACCTGCTGAATCAGCTGCCGTCCATCAGCACCGGAAGACCGGGCGGGATCAACGCACATAGATGGAAACGGGCGGTGGAGCCATCCTAGAGGTCCGCTTCCGTTTCGCGGCTCGGGGCGACTCGTGAGGGTCCAGCTTGTAGATTTAAGGAGGAGAAGATGAGACGGGGAGATGGGCCAATTGAGATGTGTAGCGATGAATGTGGTACGTATGGTCGCGGGTGCTCTTCCAAGTGGAGATTGGGTGGAAACGTAAAGAAGCCAACAACGTCGCGACGCATTCACCCGTTCAACCTCCACTCCATTTCGGGGGCACCGCCTCGGTTTGTCGAGTGAGAGTGCCTTTGACGTTCATGCAGCCTCACCCCTTCGAGCCCTCAGCACAACGATGACCCGATCATGCAGCGGGATGGACTGCTCTTGGAACGCAGACCAGATGTGCTATGCATACATTTTGATTGGTGGTGTTTGCGCTTCTTCATTGAGCTCTCCCCGACTCGTCATCGTGCCTGTCTGAGCCACGCTGTGCCTTGCACGCCTCCTCGCTTGGGACCACACCTCGATACTGTTTGCCTCATCGCGGGATCTGGTCGCACTGCATATCTGTGCGGTGCGGCTCGGCCGGCAAAGCGCAGTAGAAGCCTGCGGGTCAGTTCTGCATGCGACACTGAACGTCCCACATACCTAGCCCCTGCATGCTCTTAAACAGTGCTTTGCTGTGCATTGCAAGCTGCATCGTGAGCTACATTTCTTCCACGAGTTTATTACGACGAGCCGCGACCATCATTACCGTTGGCTGGGCAGGATCCCGTATAGATCCCCCTCCTATCGCCGAGCAACGCTCACCTTGATACAGCTTCGGCCGCCCTGCGGCGTGATCCGACACAGCTCAGCATCGGGAGCATCCCGATTTGCACGCGAGTCAAAAGTGTACCTGCAGCGTCAGACGCGGTCGTTCCACAAAGCGCTTTTCCCCAAAGTCCAGATCATACGGCAGCGGATGATCGCACACAAGCTAGATGGACAAAGGGGTATATCCGACATACCGAGCGCCTGGAGCTTCCTTCTAGTCAGCGATGCTCTCCGTAGCTCAACCGGACTTCAGAACATACCTTGACGAAGTCTATGACCCGCTTGTGCTGGTCAGCGGGAGGTGCGTTGACCGAAGCATCTGATCGGGGAGCTGGTATGTCGTTGACGCCTTGCGCAGTGTTGCTTTGCGAGCTTGAATCGAAGAGGCCCATGATGGATTGTGTGCGTTTGGGCAGTGCTTGTCTGTCGTCGAGCGCCGATCTGGAACGATTGTGCTGTCTGGGAGCGGACGAGCGATGTACAGTAGAAGGTGAGTGTCTTGTGCCGATGTCGACAACGCAGCAGTGAAGGCAAGATGACGTCGGATCCTTGATAGGCGTGTGTGTATGCATACGCCTGAGACTTGGTTAGGCTCGCGACAGGGCGGCAATCCCCGCGCAACCGGCTTCCACAATCAGGAACGTCCGAACGTCTAGAACCGGCTGCATGAGAAGCCGCACCCCAATTAGGTAATTACCGCAGAACAATCAATGACCCCGTCACCCTGCACATCGTCTCGTCGCAGGGCCCTAGAGGGCATTCGGGCGCATCCTACACGCCTCCATGGCTTTGGCTTAGCAAGACGTCGCAGAATGTCCCGTCGGAGGCAACGGCTCGATCGAGTAGCGCAAGGGGGCGCTGATTAAGCCATGGGACGTGTTATGCAGACGCGGGAAAGATGTGCCCGTTCTGGAAACACGCTGGTAACGATGCTACGTCTGAGCAGCTAGGTACGCTATGAACCACAATAGGTGTCAGCCAGCAATGGTAGCGCTAGCTTGGGGTATAAATACGGGACCCTTGATGGAAAACGCCGCCTGACTCCATCCATCTTGCCTCTGTACCATCAACGTCGTTGCGAACCACTGAACAAAATGTACGCTGCCGATCCCGCCTGAACTCCTGTGCTGCGGTGATTTGACGCCCAGCTGACCCGCACAGGTCCAAGCCCGTCATTGCTGTTGCCTTCTACTCGACCTGGGGCCACGTCGAGCAGCTCGCTGAGTCCGTCATCAAGGGCGTCGAGGCCTCCGGTGCCACCGTCAAGCCTTATGTCTTGTGAGTGCTTGATTCCCACTCCCCGATCCACACAGCTGGGGCCCGCACGTACTGCGACAAGCTGACATACAGCCAGGAGACCCTCTCCGAGGAGATCCTCACCAAGATGCACGCTGGCGGATCGCTCAAGCCCAAGTACCCGGTCCTCACCCCCAACGACCTCAAGGAGGTTGACGGTCTGATCATCGGTGCCCCGACCCGGTGAGTTACGAGGCTCACCGTCGCAGTCTTCCGAACGAGGCTGATGCCAGATACGGTCGAGTCCCCGCCCAGGTCTCCAACTTCTTTGACTCCTGCGGACAGCTCTGGTTCACCGGTGAGCTCGCTTCTCATCATGTCGGCTAGCCTACTGACGCCCAGGCGCCCTCGTTGGCAAGTTCGTCACGTAAGTAACTCGCACCCGGGCGTGAGGAGCGAAAGCTCATCGGTAGCATGTTCACCTCGGCCGCTGGCCAGCACGGAGGTCACGAGGTGAGCGCCTTGTTTGTGTGGTTCTCTGTTGTGTGCTCACAAGCAGACCACCGCGCTCACCACCATGCCTTTCTTCGTCCACCGTGAGTTGTCCCTTGATCCCATCACAGACGGCAGCTGACATTCGCAGAGGGCAGTGAGTCTGATTCTACACTCTCCGAACCATACAGGCGCTAACACTGTGGCAGTGGTCTACGTCCCCATCGGTGAGCAATGCCGTTCTGGCGCGTGAATCTTGGGCTGACTCACAGGGTACTCCAACCAGGCCATCTCCGGCCTCGACGCTGTCCAGGGAGGTGCGCCGTACGGTGCCTCGACCATCTCCGCCGGGGACGGATCCAAGCAGCCGACTGCCACCGACCTCGCCGTCGCCGAGTACCAGGGCAAGGTCCGCTCAAGCAACCGCATTCAGAGACCGTGCTGACCCAGCAGTACTTCTCCGACTTCGTTGCTACCTTCGTCAAGGGCAAGCAGTAAGCGTCTACCCTATCTCATCCGGATCTGGATTAGCAGGTCTGGAGCAGATGGAGCGCGGACGGCTGGAGGAGTCATGAGAGGACACGAGCCACGACGCAGCTAGGTGTAGCATGCATCGAAGATGATATGTCCTGCCGCCCGTGCCGCCCTGCTTCGGACCTGAGATACGCCCCGGACTGATCGCTCGAGCTGACGCTGCAGGCGTGCTGCCGGTGCTCTCGGCGCCGCTCCCGTCCTCGGCGCGCCGACGACCACGGCTCCGACCACCGAAGCCGCCCCGAAGGCGATCCCGGAGAAGGTCACCTCGGGGGAGAAAGAGGGCAAGTACACTCCAGATTTGGAGGCGCCGGTGCTGACGCGCAGGATACACTGTGCCCAAGGAGGCTGGTGAGCCGGCTCCTGCCGCCGCTGCTACCACGACCGCTGCTCAGCCGACGACCGCGTCGACGCCCGCCGCGCCGACCACACAGCCGACGTCGACGGCCACTCCGGCCGCTGCTGCGCCCAAGAAGGAGAAGAAGGGCGGTCTCTTCGCTAGCTGCTGCGGCGGACGGGGCATCGAGGATTAGACGCTATAATCGCACCTGTTCGACTGATCTTCGTAGTTATCCCGCCTCTAATCACCGTATACTGTTAGTGTGACCGCATGCATGTGTGTCCCGTCGCGCAACAGCAACGCAAACAGCAGACTGTTTGTGCTCCGTCGCACGCATGCACTGCGGGCGTCGGCCCAGTCTGTGACCGACCAGCTGTACTTGCATCTGAGAATCCGCCGGAAAGTGTGACTCGGCGGGCACCTGCGCGTCGGAGCCAGAAAAGCCGAGGACCGGTAACCTAGCGATGCGAACGGGCCGAAGGCGAGTATAGTCCGCGCTATTAGCCGTTTACAAGAAACACGCCTCATCCACCTCCTGCTCCGTAGCTCGCATGCGGGCTCATGCGGATACCAAGGACACTCGTCGACGACGGGAAGCAGTGTCCTTCGTACTATCACCTTGGCCCGGAAACGAGACGCTCTTAATCTTGACGACGATAGAATCTTGGACCGGCGACAAGGGTATCTGTCGGCGATTGACCGGCTAGATCTGCGACAGAGCGCTCTCACCGAAGTACATAAGACCGACGCGGTCTCCCCCCTAGCTCCCCGCTCGCCGACCCGACACAGCAAAAACGAGTCCGAGCACAATGCACATCCTCCTCACCGGCGTCTCGGGCCGCCTCGGCTCACACACCCTCAAGTACCTCCTGCTCCGCGGCCACACAATCACCGCCCTCGACATTGCGCCTCTCCCGCCGCACGTCCTCGCCTCGCTGTCGACGCTGACGCCCGAGCAGCAGGGCAGCTACATCAACATCACCTGCGACCTGACCGACTACAAGGCCTTTGAGCAGATCATGCGGGACCGCCGACCACAAGCGGTGATCCACCTGGGCGCGATCCCCGACCCGTTGACGCTCGACCCGCGGGTCGTGCACAACAACAACGTCACGGGGGCGTACAACGTCCTCCAGACGGCGGCGGCGTTGGGGATCCGCCGGATTGTGCAGGCCAGCAGTGTCAACGCGATGGGGCTGAGTTATACCGCAGACGAGCATCGGCGGTTGATGCAGATGCCCGTGACGGAGACGCACCCCGTCTTGCCCGTGAGTTGAAAGACTCTCGCACTCCATGTACACTGCTCCCTGCCACGGTTTTGCCGCGCCAGCTCTAGTCCGCTGTCGAGCGCAGCAAAGCCAGCTTTCTGTCAATCATCCATTTTCCGTAACCTTCGAACGCAGCCCTGACAGATAGGAAGACGCCTACGCCCTCTCCAAAGCCATCTGCGAGCTCCAAGCCTCGGCGCTCTGCCGATACTACCCCGGGCTCCGCATCGCCTCGTTGCGCTTTCACATGGTCACCCCCGACTACGCCACCGCCGTCCGGAACGTGCGCCCCGAAGACGGCTTCGCTTGGACGTCCCTCGATGCCTCGGCCAGTGCGTGCCTCCGCGGGATCACCTCCGAAGGGTGGGACGGCGCCGAGGCGTTCAATGTCGCCGCGCCGGAGATATGCTGGGAGGGCGGCCTCACCCCGGATAGCAAGAGCATGGTCCCGCTGGACGAGAAGCGGGGCACGGTCGAGCTGGTGCAGAGCATGTGGGGCGAGAAAATCTCGGGATGGGACGAGGCGTTCTGGAAAGACAGGCCGAGGAGGACGACGTTTTCGTCAGAGAAGGCGGAGAAGTTGTTGGGCTGGGACCATGATACTGCGGCGGACGCAGATTTGTGAGCGGTGTTGCACTGTTGGGGGCTGCACACGGCGTGAACGAGCGCGAACTGGGCTACGAGATTTTGGGTGAGAACCGGATATGCGGCAAGGTAGATGATCAGGCTTCGTGGCGCAGGGATTGTGCAGAAAGACGGTGTCTCAGGAGACCACGCAGACGGTCGTCAAATGCATGACTTCTAAAATACCGCGCACGTCTCCTCCTCTCCGTCGTAGGCCGAGCTCAAAGCTACATGCCTGCTACAGGCTCACCCCGCCCTCGGCACTACTGTCACTCCGCGTGGCCTTGCGCATCCTTCTCCTCCATGTCCACGCCGCCCAATCTCGGCATGCCCGCGATCTTCCGCTCCTCCTCGCCCACCACCGTCGTACTGCTAATCGGCACCGGCTTATCGCTCATCCCATGCGGCGTCATATTCCCGCCCTCGCCCGCCCCCGGTGTCATGATCTCATCCTCCCGTGGTTCCGTCCCGCCCGCGCGCGCCGGGGGAGGGGTGTTGAGAGGTCCTGTATCCAGCTCGTCCACTCTACCAAGATACGACTGGTGGGCGGGATCCGATGGCGTCGTCTGCTCGCTCGCAGCGGCTGTGGACGGCATGATGGGCGTTGTCGCCGCATTGGAAGTCGTCGGCGAAATGGGAGAGGAGGATTCAGGTGCCGGTTTGGTAGGTGAGGACGAGGATGCTTCATCGGGCTCTGGCGTGGGACTGCGTATAGATGGCGCGTCCGCAAAGCGGAATGGTTCAGACGAACTTGTTTCGCTGGCGGCGGGACTATCACCAAGCGCGAGAGGGCTCATCAACCCATCTTCCAATGATCGACCATTCGTCCCTTGCCCAATGTCGCCATCAGTGGCATCGAGGTCCATCGCGATCGGATCGCTTGCTTCCGTGTCTGGGCGGCGGAGGAACGGGATGGGGCTGAACATGGGCGTTGACGCGCCAGGAGGCATCAATGACTCCTCGTCTGATCCCGCATCGCTCGAGGCCGACGAGTTGGAAGATGTGGCCGACGAAGTCGAAGATGTCGATCGGGCACTGAACATGCCTGCGCCGGTGGTCGTCGTTGGCGGCACATACACGTACGAGGGCGCCTCCCATGGCGTCGTCACGAGCAGTGCTTTCTCCAGAGCGCGGAGGAACTTGCCCAGCGATGAGTGCATAGCGGTGGGGTCGAGGAGAAGTTCCGCTATTCGCTGTATCGTGAATGGCGCTCTGTACGTCAGCGCAGACCTTCGACACTCGCTCAACGGGTCCGCGCGCGACTCACACGTCCATCTCCTCTAGTATCTTGTCCACTCGCTCGATCTCCCTCCGTGCCTCGTCCTCGTCCAGCCACCCGGGGAGCTTCTTCCCGCCGATGAGAATATCTTCGTCCCACTCCTCCTCTCCCAGAGCCATTTGCCCGCGCCCAAACGATCCGTTGGGGCCGTTGGCGTTCCCGTGTCCATTGGCCTTACCGCCTGGCCCACCCGTTGGCCCACGCTTACGCTTGTTCGTGTCAAGAGGCGGGAAGGGGGCGATGACAAGCCCGCCCTGCGTGCTCGCATGGAGCTCGGGGTGATCACTATCCGACTCGAGCATCGGCGCGGGCGAGTCCCGGGGCTCGGCATCAACCGAGCGGGGTTCGAGGCCGGTCGAATTGCCGGGGGTGGTCGTCTCGAGAGATGTGGTTTGGGTGGACGGGGAGAGGAGAAGCGATTCCGGGGGAGGTTTATCGTCCGAGCCCAACGGAGCCGCTGGCGAGGTCGGGATGATAGGACCAGGTACGGCGGGTGATGGGGCTCGGACGGCTGAGCGGGGTGGGCCCTTGTCGATGAAGACCTGGAAGGAGGATTGGAGAGCTAAGTGAAGGTGGTGTCGGAGCGTGGGCCAGTCAGAGCTGTTGGTCAGCCACAGAAGACAGCGCAGACTCCATGGAACTTACTCGAACCGGTTCGTCCGGGCCAGTTTGTCCAAGATGGGGTCGTGTGAGGATGAGCTCCCTGACAGTTAGCCGGGTTTGTGCGGCCCATCTTAAGCGGGCCGACGAGAGGGAACTGACCTGATCCCGAAGCCTCGGCTTGCGGCAGGCCGTATGTGATGGCCATGATGGGCACGATCAGCCTGACGCGCGAGCTGCGATGACCGTCGGCGGGTGTGGAATACTTGTGTCGGCGAGGTGGAGATGGAGCAGGTGTCAAAACAAGGACATGCATAGAGGTGGTGGCGAGTGGCGATCGCCGACGGAACCTGGGCGGTGGGCCAGGCATTAAAGGCGTATCTCAAATAAACTATGCGGTGCTCGAGTTTCTGAAATCTCGAGCGGCAGATGAGCTCTCGTGACGGTTCGGTATACATCTTCAACATCATCACGACAAGCGTAGCCTAGCCATCATGCCACCACGCCTACCCACTACCTCGCTTCGGTCACTGAGCCTGATCCGATCGTACGCGACGCAAGCGCCTCCGCCGCCCCACACCGCGCCGGTAGCGAACAACACTTCCTCCTCCATCCCCCCCTCGCACACCGGCACCACTTCGCCATCTTCCCCCTCCGCCTCGTCGACTTCAGGCTCGGCGACCACATACCCATCATACGCCTCCGGATCGTCCACCACCCTCGTCTACTCGGACAAGCCGCGGGTCTACCCCATCCGCAAACAGTTCCTGACCGACTACTACACGCACCTCCTCAAGCGATCGTCCACCTTCCTGCTGTTTGAGTACGACAACCTCGCCGTGTCGGATTGGAACAAGATCCGAGTGGCGCTGTCGAAAGTTCCGGTGCCGAACCAGCCTACGCCCGTCGCCCGGCGGTCGCGGAACGGCGTCTCCACCACACCCACGCCCGTCCACATAGACACGTCCGCCAAGCTCGAGGTGGTGCGCACAGGCGTGTTCGGCGCGGCCTCGCGCAAAGCCCAACCAGATTCCACGCAACTCTCGCCGTGGCTGATCGGCCAGCGCGCCGTGATCCACTCGCAACACTTCTCCCCGCCGTACATCAAGGCCCTCCTCGCGGCGAGCAAGCGGGGCATCAAGCAGTGCGCGCGCGAGGGCAAGCCAGACGACAAGCAGCCGATGTTCAAGCTCGTTGTGGGCCTGGCGGACGGACGGCTCGTGGGCGCCAAGGAGATTGAGGAGATTGCCGCGTTGCCGGACCTCGATACGCTCAGGAGCCAAGTACTGGGCACGCTGGAGAGCCCCGGACGACAGCTGCTGGGCACACTGCAGGCGGCCGGGGGCGGAGGGCTCGTGAGGACGCTGCAGGGTCTGGAGGAGAGTCTGAAGGAGGGCCAGGGAGAGAAGGGAGAGGCGGGCGAGTCGAAGGGTGATGTCCCGAGCGCTTAGGCGCTCTGCATTGCACGCATTTGCATATGTCGCATTGCGCTGCGCGACCACGCCGGGCATGTATCGCGTGCCACATGTGTGTTGAGTCTCCCAGTCGTCAAAGCAGGGCTGAGAGACCCTTTCCTTGCGAGTCGAGAGTGACAGTCCGGGCACGCTCATCAGCACGGCGCACGCATAGCATTCGTGCATATCGACCAAAACTCAGATGCGGATAATATCGTACAAACGGAAACCCATGACTGGACCGAACACCGCCCGAACACTTCTCCCTCTCGCAATGCCTTGTCGTGCGCTCACTGCTGCAGTGAAGAGGACAAGTCGGACAAGTCGACTTGCGGATCTGCCCATCAGCTAAAGCACTCCTGCCTACACCTGCGCGATCACTCACGGACAACATAGTACACCTTGCCATCCTCCGCCTCGTCCTCCAAACTCTCGCCCGTCTCGCCCGTATCGCGCAGCTCCTCGCGCACATCTCCCCGGATCTCCAACAGGTAGTTATCCTTCGCGAGTTTGTTGAGCGCCTTGCCGACGAGCTCGCGCTCGTACTCGAGGTCCTCCTCGGTCTCAAAGTCCAGCTCCTTTTGCTCCAAGTACCACTGCACGAGCTCTTCCCGGTCGACGCCCGTGCCCGACTCGCGCTCGATATCGCTCAGGTGCAGCACACATAGGTTCATGATCTCCATGTACCGGTTGTCTATCGTTAGCTACTACTACCACCTCGTAACACTGTTGGCACTCACAAGTGATGCGCATCTTGCGCTTGTCGCTCGCGGGCGGCGGCGCAGGCGCGTCCGAAGTCGCCTGGACCTGCGTCGAGCTCCGAGCGTTGAAGCTCGACTCCGCAGCGTCTAGCGCGGCGATATCGTCCGCGTCCATACTCTCATCCACCTGCTCCTCAACTCTGCGGACCAGCTCTTCGGCCTCTTCCTCCTCGTCAAAGTTGATGTCGTCCTGCTCGACGTGGATGATCGACTGCCTCAGCAGCGAGTACGCCTCGCGTACGATCTGCGGCGTGATGTCGTTCACGCAGTTTGCCCGTGCGATCGCCTCGGACAGACGGATCATGCTCTCGAGTTGACGGACCGTGATTCGGTAGTTGGATTTACCGGCGCCGGACTCGTCTTGTCGGAGGGATCGGTACTTCTCCACCAGCACAGCCGATGCCGCGGTCGTGAGCTGCCGTCAGCGGTGTCCAGAAAGATCCTACAACCCATGTTGGCCAGGGCCGCACGGCGGGCACGAAAGGCCTTCCACTCACCTTCGGCGAGAAAGTCCGTGCATAACGGATGTACCGCTGCAGCGCCTCTGTCCCGAACTCCGGCGCGATCGCGGCATCCCTAAACCTGTGCACATTGACAATATGCCTCGCAATGTTCAGGTCGACGCTCTCGTTGCACTCGTCAAGCACCACGAAGAACAGGTCGAATCGACTCATGATCGGCGCAGACATAGCGACGTTCGCCCGCAAGCTCATCTTGCGGTTGTACCGTCCTCCGATAGGGTTCGCCGCGGCGAGGATGGACGTACGCGCGTTGAGCGTCGCCTGAATACCGGCCTTGGCGATCGAGATGGTCTGCTGCTCCATCGCTTCATGAATGGCGACCTGGTCCGCAACGTCCATCTTGTCAAACTCGTCGATTGCGCAGATACCGTTATCGGCAAGCATGAGCGCTCCAGCTTCGATGGTAAATTCGCCGGACTCTTCGTCTTTGACCACGGCAGCGGTGAGACCGGCGGCGGTGGAAGCTTTGCCTGATGTGTACACCGCTCGGGGCAGGAAACCGCACACGTATCTGCCGTCAGCTCGAGTTGGATGATAGGCTTCGCCGGGGCTCACTTGAGGAACTGCGACTTTGACGTGGAAGGATCACCGACAATGCAGACGTTGATGTCGCCTCGAAGGTGAATACCTTCCTGCGTCTGCTTGTGCACACCGCCCATGAGCTGCAGCAGGATACCCTTCTTGACGATCTCGTGTCCTGCCATGAGCGCTGATCCTATCCCTCCGCCTTCCTCAACTCACCGTAGACAGTCGGCGCAATACTCGACACCAAGCGCTGGTAGATGTTATCCGAGTTGACCATGACTTTCAATTCCTCCACTTCTTGCGCCGTCAGAGTGTTCAAAAACGCCTCTTGGTCCTCCTGTCCATCGTCCAGGTCCGCTCGGACATCCGTCGCGCCCGCCTGTCGTCAGCTGACCCTCACTCAAGATGCGGGCTACACACCCTCGCGTCGGCACCCTGCACCATACAAGCCAAGAATGCCGTCTTGTATTGCAAATCCCGCACACCCAGGCTCT
Organism: Papiliotrema flavescens NRRL Y-50378; assembly: GCA_000442785.1. Lineage (NCBI taxonomy): Eukaryota > Fungi > Basidiomycota > Tremellomycetes > Tremellales > Rhynchogastremaceae > Papiliotrema > Papiliotrema flavescens. The sequence continues at coordinate 42,618 of CAUG01000057.1, forward strand.
TCAAGCCCGTCACTCCCTGGCTGGCCACTCCACCATCTCCACGCGCACCCTTGTTCTCGCGCATCATCTCGACATTGACTCCCGGCAGGCCCAACTGCGAGACATCCGGCACGACAATGAAAGTTCCGGTGAATGTGCATTTGTCTCCGGCTTTGGCGCGCTCAACCACCTCCGCTCGAAGAATCACGTCCAGCCTGTGTGTTAGCTCGTTCCCACAAGTGCAGTTGCAGCCAATGTTCGCTTACGATCGCGGCATCGAACCCGTGGGGATCTCATTTGCATTCTCCTGTATCCGGACTTTCTGCCAGTCCGAGAACTTGGATTGCTCAATGTTGAGCTGCCACCCCGTTCGATTGTTGCACGTCGTATTCTGGCACAAAATCGGCTGCTCGTCAGCTCGCTTACTCCACCGCACCTTAGCAACCACCCACCTCCGTGTACTTGAACTGCTGCTCCACATCGTATATCGTCGTCCGACACGTCTCGCACGTGAACGTACCCGAGACTAACTCGGGCCGGACCTCGCTAGTACGCGTCACCGTCCCGCTTATACTCATCAACTGCCCGATCCGCTCCATCCGCAAGTCCCGGATACCCGACGTGATAGGCAGGTTATATATCGCGATGTAGAACTCCCGGGCGAGGAGGGACGAGCGCGATGCTTCAGACGTCGAGGCGGAGTATGAGGCCGTGGTGTACAGGTAGGTGGGGATGTATCGGCGGACGAGGGATTGCAGCGCGCGTCGCAGGTACGGCAGGAATCTAGCGTCAGTCACACGGCTGAAACGAGTGGAGCAGATGTGCGTACCGGTAGTATTGGTCCTGGATAGCGCGAGCAAGAACCTCTTCACGCTCGAGAAGGTGCGAGAAGTCGACGTATAGTGTCGTCAACTCAAACTCCTTCATCGCTTTGATTTGCTCGACGTAGAACTTGTTCTCGTCTCGGTCGGGTCGTATCGTCGCATTTGTAGCTTGCGAAGCTGGTGTGTCGGGCAGGTCGATTTGTTCCGTGTAGCTGACGTCAGTATCACTCGCCACATGCCCTACCGGGTGCAAGACATGAATGACCAATGCTCACTTCTCGAGGAACAAGGCAAAGCTCTCCATCAACTTCTCCCCCGTTTGGTCCTTCACGCGCGGAATGTCGGCCGTATCCTCAAAGCGGGCTCTTCGGCCAGTGCCCCTCCGTGGAGCTTGCCCCGTCTCCGTATCCTCGACGGCCTCTCCCGCGCCGCCACGCTGCCCTGGTAGCGTACCATTCAAGCCGGGCACGCTGTCGAAAGCGAGAGGGTCAAAGTTGGACTGGTTGAGCGACTCCGAGTGCGGTGTGCTCGGGTCGATAGGCATCGACGACGGGGGCGGGGACGACATGTCGTAGGTGCGTGATCTGACCGCTCTTCTATCCGGGAACGTGCAGCAAGGTCAGGTGACAGGTGAGTAGATGAAGAGGGTCGACTGAGGTCTGAATTGTAGAAGCGTAATGTCGGGCGTCGATAATGGCGAAACGCGTATCAACGCGTCGCGTCCACCGCGTCTTCGGCGATATGCGAGCTATCCCCGCAGGCCCAGGACATCGTCAGCTTTTGTGGCGCTCATGTCGAGTGGAGGCTCTCCACTTAAAGCACGCAGAATATGCTGTTGCTCTTTGGTCCACATCAGACTGAACGAACATCGGCGCGTGACCGGATGGGAGGCTCATCGACGATGGACGACTCTTCTCGGCTTCGTGCAAGCCGGTCGCGCAGTGCAACGTCCGATGATGACCGCTGTTCTCGCTTCTCGACGCCCGATCCCGAGGACGTGCAGGAATTTCAAGATCTGATGACGACCCGTCTCCCGCAAGCATCAGCTCTAGCTGCCACAGCGAGTGGCACTGCACTCGCCAAAAGGCCTTTGGACGACCAGGCCGACGAGAACGACGATAGTATCATGGAAAACGGAGTGAAGCGGCCGATGACGAAAGCGGAGAAGCAGAATGCCAAGAAGAAGCGGCGGAAGGAGCGGGAGCGGGAGGCGAAGATGGACGAGGTGGTCGCGAAGAGAGAGGAGCTGGAAAAAGAAGAGCTGGCGAAGCCGATCGGTGGGTGACTGAGGTGGTAGTGCTCAACGAACGCAGTTGTCTAGTGGGCAAAAGCTAATCGTGTAGCTTTTAGGCTGTTCTCCGAACGACCAGTGTTGCAAGTGTCACTCTTGCCCGCCGCCGAGGAGTACGAGATACCACCGTGAGCTTCACAGCTGGCACATGCAGGCGCATCTGACCGGCAGAAATCCGCGACATGTCGAGCTGGAACCAGGGGCAGCCGCGAAGTTGCGCAAAATGGCTGCCGAAGCCGCATTCGACGCATCGGATTTGCTAGCTACGCCGCACGCCGCATCGCCGTCGCATCGACGTCGCGTGAAAGCCATCCGGACAGTGCACGCCGTACAGACCCCTTCCGCCGCGTTGTTCGTGGTCCAAGCGCATCATTCGCCGGCGGAGAAGACCGGCGGGAAATCTGCCAAGCCAAAACCTGGTGCGACGATCCCGCGCATTGACGTCTTTGACGTCGTCTCTCCTGCCCCTCATCGAAAGCGACAGCGGACGAAGCGGACCAGACGTGAGGTCTAGAAAACACGGCTGGAGCCAGCTTGCGTTATCATTCTGTAGCCATAGACCTGTATGCATGTAGCCAGTACTGGTGCCAGCGTCTTTGTCTTCAAAGCGGCGATGTCCGGCTGGAAACCCGCTAGCGAGGGGCTCGTGCGCGACGGCATGGTACGAGGTGGGTGGATGTTTTTGTGTTTTCGTTTCAGGGACGCGCCACCGCAAAGCGAGACACCAGCAGACGCGTTTGATAGTCGCTTACCCCAAAAAGTACGGACATGGCATCGTCCCATACTGGCTCGTGCATTCACCGAAATATCACCATATCGCGTCCTTGATATCTTACCTCTTACCCTCTCACACTCTTTTGATCAGCACAAACTACCCACATACCCACCCCACCATGGCCATCGCGACTGAATTCGACATCCCTGCCCGACCGACCAATGTCGGAATCCTCGGCCTCGAGATGTACTTCCCCAAGCGGTGCATCTCCGAGGACGACCTCGAGGAGTTTGATGGTGTCGCCAAGGGCAAGTACACCATCGGACTGGGCCAGAAGTTCATGGCCTTCACCGACGACAAGGAGGACATCAACTCGGTTGCGCTCACTGGTGAGTTTCGCTCCCCACCGCTAAGGGTGGGCTCGATCGAGCTCGAGCTCGCGCTCGCGTGCGCTCGGACCTGCGGTCCGTGTTTTGTCGGCGCTGATGATAGTCGTGTCGTCGCTGCTGGAGAAGTACAACATCGACCCCAACTCGATCGGACGACTCGACGTCGGAACCGAGACGCTGATCGACAAGTCCAAGGCGACCAAGACGCTGCTGATGGACCTGTTCCACCCGGCCGGCAACCACGACATTGAGGGCATTGACAACAAGAACGCGTGCTACGGATCCACTGCGGCCCTGTTCAACTGCATCAACTGGATCCAGAGCGAGTCGTGGGACGGCAGGAACGCGATTGTCATGTGCGGCGATATCGCCATCTACAAGGAGGGATCGGCGCGGCCCGTCGGCGGAATGGGAGCCTGTGCGCTGTTGATCGGCCCGGACGCCCCGCTCGTTTTTGAGCGTGAGTCATCAGTAGTGGCATGTATGTTCTCGGCTGACAGGCAGCGGTGCACGGCACGTACATCGCCAACACCTGGGACTTTTACAAGCCCGACCTGTCGGCCGAATACCCCACCGTTGACGGTCCCTGGACCATCGCCGCGTACCTCGGTGCGCTCGACAACGCGTACTCGACGTACGTTGAGAAGACGGCCAAGAACAAGGCCCGAGCGGCCAAGAAGATGTCGCTTGCCAGCGTCACTGCCGCTGTCACGGACGCCGCCGCTACCGTTGCCGCCGAGGCAAGCAAGCTCGTCAACGGTGTGAACGGCACCAACGGCCACGCAAACGGCTCCAACGGTACCGCTGCCGAGACGGCCGGTATCGAAGCTTTTGACTACGTCTGCCTCCACTCGTGAGCCTAACCGCGCGCCAGGTCGAACTGCGCTGACGCCCAGCCCGTACGGAAAGCTCGTGCAGAAGGGCCACGCCCGAATGTTCTACAACGACTACCTGCGCAACCCCACCCACCCCTCGTTCGCCAACATCCCCGAGTCCATCAAATCGCTTGACAAGACGAAGACGTACACCGACAAGACGGTTGAGAAGGCATTCATTGCCCACGCCGCCGCCCACTACACGTCCGCCGTCGTTCCGTCCACTGACTGCGTCAAGCGATGCGGAAACATGTACACCGCCTCGCTGTACGGTGCCTTGGCCAGTGTGCTGGGCACCGCGGGCCCCGAGGGCCTCGAGATCGGCAAGCGGATCGGCATGTACGCTTTCGGCTCCGGATGCGCCGCCAGCTTCTTCGCGATCCGCGTGGTGGGCAGCACGAAGGAGATTGGTGAGAAGTTGAGGTTGAAGGAGCGATTGGCGGAGATGGACGTGCGACCGTGCCAGGAGTACGTGGACGCGCTCAAGGTGAGTTCATGAGTAATGAGGTGGTGGTGGTGTCAAGCTGATGTCAGCTGCGAGAGGAGAACCACAACGCCGTCAAGTACGCCCCGCAGGGCGCCATCGAGAACATTTGGCCGGGAGCGTACTACCTCGAGGGTGTCGACGAGCTGTACCGACGAACCTACACGCGCCGATAGATGTCGGCGAGTGCGTATTCGTATGGGACGGCCGCCACGGAGTCGTCTCGGATGGATCGCGCGGGGTCTTGATGAGGTTGCATACACAGCACAGCATGCGCGTAATGCCTTGGTAATGCGGGATATGGAGACGTTTTGGCTATGGTTCCGGTTAGACTGTACACACACATGCATTGGCATTGCTCTGTCTGGAAGTTGATGTGACTGGGCGTGTGGGTTCACTAACACTGGCGAATGGTAATATTCGCGCTGGGATGCACAGGTGTCACCCTGTGCAGTTGTCAGAGTCGATAAAGTGGGTGAGTGGATTGGCCAGTCGGTGCTGAGCGAAAATGAGATTGGCCTAGTTAGCGAGACGCGGTTGTTGGAGCGTCATTTATCGGACACACTCTGTCCGTACCTTAATACCTCGTCCCATCAAGTCATCCCATATCTTTCCTTCTTCTCAACACGCATAGACGTTCTTGGTCCCGCCTTGTAAACTTGCTCTTTCCCTTTTATTGCCGACACGGATCCCGCTGCGAGCGCAAAAGCGCAACTGCAACAGCCGGCATCTCGACACGTGCATGATTTCACGCCCATCGCACTAGCACAGCACTGCCAGACCCTCCCACCCCTGCGCGCCTCTGCAATAAACGTTCGTACCGGAACCCGCTTCTTTCGTCATCGATAAGCCAAGCCGCCCGCCCACAACGACCACAACAGCAAGGCCTTCACATTGCATACACTGCATATCGGCTTCTATACCGCACACTCTTACTTTTCCGACGCGTTGGACAGTACATAACATGCCCTCAGGTCTGTGATTTTCCAAACGGTGAAGCGTAGGCGCTAAATTTAGCCTCATGAAACCCTCATCCCTCTCCGACGACGAAGTCCATACGGCCAGCTATGTCCCCGCCGCGGCGGCTGATGTGCTTGCCGCCGATCGCGACCGTGCGGCGTTGTCGCCTACCCGCCCGTCTACTATTCGAGTCGCTTCCCGGCAGCCCCGCGCAGACCGTCCGTTGCTGTCGAGGGAAGTAGGCAGCGCTACGATCTCGCTGCGGCCACGCGCGGTTGCACGCCTGTCCGATGACGAGGACGAGCCTGTATCGCCTACGACCGGCCCCGGGCCATCAGCCAACGCGATCGCTGGTCCTTCTCGGATTCCCTTGACATCCAGAAAGACTCCCCCTCTCTCTAGGCGATACTCCAACTCCAACTCCAACTCCAACCCAGAGAGCAAAGCGCCGACAACGGCACTGCGGCGTACATGGTCGACCCCGCGCAAGTCCCGTCCGAGGGCAAAGTCGCTACATTACACCAAGGAGCAGGCACAGGAGAAGCGCAACTTCTTCCTCCCCCATTTCTCGACCGACACGCAGTACTCGCGGGAACAGGTCGAGGGCGACGACTCTGCGCCGGCGCGGCGGGTCATCGAGCTGGGATTGGGGGATGATTTCGACGCAAGCTTTGGGGAGGCGTTACGTCGGGGCGTGGGCGGAGAGGAGATCAGCCTGGGCAAGGAGGCGATGCGCGTCCTAAATGAGGCCAAGGGGGACATGAAGATAAGCAAGCAAGGGCGCAAGGGGAGTATTGGCATGGGTCTATTCCGGGAGAGTCGCGCGAACGCTGCGGGGCAGACATCGAGCTCGGGCGGGGTAGGCGGGATACAGATCAGCCGGGGAGGGAGTGAGAAGAAGAAGAGAAGGGAGGAGGCGGTGGTCTTGGAGGAGAGCGAGGAAGACGAGGAGGAAGCCACGGGACGAGCTCGTTCGGGCACGCTCTCGACCCTCCGAAGTCTGGGCAGCTCAGCCGCGGCGGCTGCTGGCCTTAGCGGCGGGCTGAGCGGGCTGGGACTCGTGCCAACCTCGAGTGGGTCGCCGTCACGAGCGGTCCCGATCCGGCCGAGGCGCCAAAATACGGCGGAGCTGGACTTGACCGAAGGCGAGTTGTCGGCTAGCATGCGCATCGTGGCGTCGCCGTTGCTCGGCCGCGGGTCCAGTCGAGAACAAGCCAGCGAGGACGACTCAGGGTGGACGACGAGCGGAAGCTCGACTAGTATGAGTGAAAGCGAGGATGAAAGTGAAGAGGAGCGGGATCAGCGACTGCGTGGGCGTCGATCTGTCAGCTTGGAGGAGCAAGAGGCGGGTGCACATGACGAAGAGGAGGAGGGCGAGCTTCTTTCGACGGATGTGGAGAGCGAAGAAGAGCCGATGACGGTCCCGCTGCAGCCCTTCAACCATGCCGTCGGCGGTCACAGCAGCATTTACAAATTCACCCGCCGAGCCGTGTGCAAGGTGAGCGGGTATTGACACTTCAAAGTATTGCCCCGCTGACACTCAGCCTCTCGTTAGCAGAGAAAATCTGTTCTACGAAGAGGTCGAGCGACTCGCGCCGGCCTTGCTTGCCTTTATCCCGCGATACCTCGGTGTCATGCTTGTCAACTACCGCAAACAGATCCGAGCCGGCACGCCGGGCACCGCGACGCCCCACGAGAATGACGCCTACTCGCCCGCCGTCTCGGACCCGCCCACGCCTGGTGCTTTTCGATCACGGCCGCCCTTGCAGAAGAGCCAGTCGGCGATACATACCGAGGACGTCGAGATTCCAGAGGTCTCGCTCGACTGGAACCGTCATGTCGTGCCAGACTGGCTGTTCCGCAATACCGCATCGCATGATAGACGTCGGGGACGAATTGGCCGGCGGTCATCGGACGAGTCGATACGCGCTGCAACGCTGCGGCCCTCCTCTGCCCGATCGCAAGAGTTTCTCCGAGATCGCGAACGCGAGCGAGACACACATTCGCCTTCCAGCTCGCTGGGCCAGCTGTCGATATTGTCCAATTCACCGTCGCTTCGACCGCCGGTCAGTCCGGGGCCGCGGTCTATGACAATCCCGCACCCGATCAGAGAGGACGAGCCGGCCACCCCGGCGCCTTCGCCCGCGTCGCATACCCTCCGCAATGCCCATCTGCATCATACAATCTCATCTCCTGCTCTGCCGTATAGAGCACGCCTGGATGCGCTGTTTCCAGAAGCTTCGTCGGGGTACGCCAGCCCGCATCCCAGTTTCGGCGGGACGGGCTCGACCACGGTAAACACCAAGCTCAAGGATCATGTCTTCGCGACGATCCTAAAGCGGCTGAAGAAGCGCGGCTTGCACCCTCATCATCGACACGACGATGACGCGGACGATGAGGATAACATGTCGCACCCGTCCGAGCGCGGAGGTCGGTGTCGTCGGCGTCGAGATCGGTCTTCGCTTGATGTGACGCAGCAGGCCGAAGCAGGGATCCGACGCACTCGGAGCGACGTTGTACTGCAGAGCCGCCCAACGAGGCGGGATGACTCGACTGATCGGGGCATGTTCGCCATGGAGGAGCTGGACCAGGACGCGGACGACGAGCCGGTCACGATGAAGCCGAAGACACGCTCTCGGCTCTCAGTGGACCCCATGTCTATGTCGGAGATCCATCAGACGGCCCCCCCGCCTATGACCCGCCAGTCGACGCGGTCGCTGCAGAGCTCCCGGTCGAGGGTGTCGCCGTCTCCGTCGCGGTATGTCCCGCCGTCGCCGAGTGTCCAACCGAGTCTGGCGGAGGATACGGCGCGTCAGGAACTTTTCATCTTCATGGAGGACTTGACTGGGCGGCTGAAGCATCCGTGTGTGCTTGACCTGAAGATGGGCACGAGGCAGTATGGGTACGATGCGACGCCGCTGAAGAAGCGGAGTCAGCGCAAGAAGTGTGACGCGACGACCAGTCGGACCCTTGGGGTGCGGATGTGCGGCATGCAGGTGAGTTCAGTGCCGGGATCTCAAATGACGGAAGCTGATCCCAGGTCTGGAACAACGCGACGCAAAGTTTCGTTTCGAAGAACAAGTACCGCGGACGTGAACTCAAGAACTCCGACTTTCCGCGCGTGCTCCGGGCGTTCCTGTCCGATGGCGAGACGCTGTTGATCGACCATATACCGATCATCATCCGCAAATTGCATCGCCTCGCCGCGATTATGCTGTCGCTGAAAGGATTCCGATTCTACGGCTGCAGTCTGCTGCTCATATACGACGGAGACGCATCGGTGCAGCAGCATTACTCGCGTCATGTGCGATCACACGCTACGATCTACGAGGAGGAGCAAGAGCATGGCAGCAACCATCATCACCGCGACCGTCGCCGCAGCGTCTCCCGGCCGGGTGATACGCGCCGCAGCCGTTCGGCCGAGGTCGGCAGCGGCAGTGCGAGTCCAGCCCACGCGAAGCACCGCAAGGTGCGAGGCGAGGTCAACATCCGCGTGGTGGATTTTGCGCATACGACCACGGGCAGAGACTTCGTGCCGATCCCGAAAGGCTCCGAGGATGTGGAAGGGATGGGCAAGGGGTACGAGACGAAGTTCGACGAGGAGACGGGACGTGCAATGGCGCGGTTTCCGCCAAAGTTTGGCGATAAGCCGGATATGGGGTTCTTATTTGGGCTGAAGAGCGTGTGCGAGACGCTGGAGACAATATGGGTTGATGCGATGCGTGGGCAGGAAGGGGAGGATGCGCGGTGGTGGGATGATGGCGAGGAGGGGTTGAAGCGCGTGTTCGAGAGGGCTTTCCCGGGTGGAGTGGAGGGTGCGGAGCTGAGCACGTAGGGGTAAGTATATGGGTCTGGGACTGAGGAGATCTTGGTGTATGAGCATGCAAGGCATGGGTGCGTGTTGCGGGTTTGTGTAAGGAATCAGCAGGCTGTTGAGGTCGCTCGCTGAGCGGGTCCCGGGATGCGGCGCATTTGGCCATCGGCCAAATCCGATGCGTCATCATTGCTTGCCCACATGGCTCGTGTTTGTCCCATCGGCGCCGAAGATGCCGAGCGAGAGCGACTCATCGTAATTATCTTGTATGGCTTATTCACCATTGCACCTGGAGCTGTACACCTCTCAGCCTCGACGCTCTGTCATAGGGAATTGATTTGTCGTGTTGACCATCTCATTGCTGGAAAAGGCATCCGTTGCGCAGGAGCGACATTCGCGCCTTACCCCGCCATGTCGGCGATTATCATCCACGCCGCCACGGCCTCGCGCCCAACCGAGACATCCCCATTGCTATCTCACCCAGACTCCTCTCCCTCCTCCTCCGGCATCCGGATAAACAAGCCCGCTCGCTCCGGCTCGACCACCACCAAGCATATCCCCCGGGTAGCCCCATTGCGCGACAGCCTGTCCACGCCGCGCTTCGTCGCGGTCTGCGTGGGCATATGGTCGGCCAACTTCATCTTCGCGGTGCAGAGCACGGCGATCCCGACGCTCGCACCGGAAGTGAGCAGTTGGTTCGGCCATGCAGAGCTCGCGGCGTATATGGGGAGCATCTTCAGTCTGTCGAGTGCGGCTGGTGAGTGCCCTGGGACGCGTACGCAGGTCGGGTGTGCGCGCGCTGACCGCAGTCATCCCGATCTATGGGGTGTTGATGGACTCGCTGGGCAGGGCATTCGCGATGGACGTAGCGTGTTTCTTTTTCGGCTTCGGAGCAGTGTTCTGCGCGCTGAGCACCAACATCTGGTGGCTCATCGCCGCGCGGGCTTTCGCCGGGGTGAGTTCCGCCGATCGGCTGTTATTGCGTGAAGTGCTGACGCCAGCTCGGTGGAGGCGGGCTCTTGACTGTCTCGAGCGTGATCGTCACTGACCTTGTCCCGCTCCGTGACCGGGGGCTGTACCAGGGCATCATGATGACCATTTTCGGGGCTGGGTCGATGATCGGCGGGCCGCTCAGCGGGTGGATCACCGATACGTACGGCTGGCAGTGGTCCTTCTGGATCCAGGTGCGCAATGCAATGTCCTTGACTTGTCTGTGTTGCGATTGCTGACGCGCAGATCCCGATGGTACTCTTCTGCGTCATCATCGTGACATTGTTCCTGCCTCCCGCGCCCATCGCCCCGACGCACACGTCCCTCGCGGCCGGCCTGCGCTCGCTCGACTGGATAGGGTCGTTCCTGCTCCTGGCGGGAGTGTCCACACTCATCCTGGGTTTCTCCTTCCACACGTCATTTCTGCTCCCCTGGGCACATCCGATGGTGTACGGCAGCTTGGCGACCAGCGTGCTGTCGCTGAGCAGCTTCATTGGCGTGGAAAAGCGGGTGAAGAACCCGCTGGTACCGTTGAACCTGCTTCGAAGCAAGCACCGGCTGGCTATTCTGTCGAGCGGATTCTTTCTGTCTGTCGGGAACCAGGCCTTCGTGAGTGAGGTTGTATCATTAGCCTTGCACATTGCTAACAGCAGATGTTCATCATGTAAGCTGGCCACGTCTCGTTGATGCCGAGCTGATGCACAGTCCGATGTACTTCAACGTCATTGTCGGTACCTCGACGGCTCAAGCAGGTTTGCCGCTGTCGCTCTGTGGAGGTCTGGGCCTGGCCTTGGGGTCGCTCATTGCTGGGCAGTGAGTATTTACAAGTGATGTTGCGGGACTTCGCTGACTGCAGCCACATCCGCAAAGGCGGCCGCTACCGCATCCTCGGCATCGTCGCTCTCATCCCAGCCATCGCTGCCTCTTTCATCGCTGTCAAGTGGACGCCCAGCTGGCCTTGGTGGGGATACTACCTGACTTTCTTCCCGGCCACGTTGGGGTACTCGGTCTTCCTGTGTTGCCAGCTCAGTGAGCCTTGTCACTCCTTCTGGAGCTTCATCGCTCACCACAGTCGCGCTCATCTCGGCGGTAGACAGTCGGTCTATGCCAAAAGCGACAGCGCTGCTGTACACGGTCCGCACACTCGGCGTAGCGCTCGGCGTGTCGATAGGCGGCTCGATCCAGATTGGCGCGTTGACCTCGAATCTGAAGCGGGCGTTCTGGGATAATCCCGACAAGGATAAGGTGAGTGTATGCCGAGTGGTCTTTGGGCCGCTACATCGTCGGTTTGCGGGACGGTGGCAGCTGACTGTCAGATCATCCAGGCTGTGCTCCATTCGAAGGCTGCCATCCGTCGACTCCCGTCGCCGCTCGCCGAGCAGGCGCTGGAGGCTTATGCGGGGAGTATCAAAACTGTCTGGGCGGTGTCTGGCGTTGTGGCTATCATCACGGTTATCTGTGCATTTGGCATTCAGGAGAAGAATACCGAGGGAAAAGTAGGGGACGAATAGACTCGCTGTCGGAATGCTATCAGCAATGCCACATTCTACCTCGGTACCCGTGCTGAAGAGTGATCCGCACGTGCCGTCCAGGCTTGACCATTGCTCCTGCCCTGGATGTGGGGTAAGAGCTCTAACGCGAGCTGTCCGACGTGGCAGCGCTACTAACGAATATCTCGCTTCACAATGAAGGCATGGCTCTGACGTCACAGTCGATCCATTATGGGTTAGCCTTTGCAGGGCCACAAAGGATCGTGGTCGACTGCGAGAGTAGGGAGAATGTATAACAGGGAGACAGCAAGGCGCCGCTCTTCTCCTTGATACCACGACTGTCACTCTTCCTATTCGCCTGCAACATCCACAAGCCCTGCTTGACACTTACTTGGCAGACATTGAACGTAGCACCTCATACCTTTCTACCTAGGTGCGAACATGAGTGGGACTTCAGAGAGCGGAAGTTCCCAATCCCGGGATGGCACTGTCTGGGCCACGCAGGCTCAAAAGCTCATCGGAGACTTGACGCGCCTCTCCCTGCCTTGGATTACCGCTTCGAAAGAAGCGCCGTCTGTGAGGACCTGGCAGTACGACACCGAGAACCTACTCTGCTGGTTCGAAAGAGTGCACCGCACGTTGGAGCCACGCTCGACGGTATCAGAGAAAGGCTGGCCTGGGCAATTTACGAACGCGCAAAGTCCTTTGATGACCCGCCGCGCCGCGAAGACATGCAAACCGAGATCTCGTCTCTCGAGGGCAAGCGAGAGGCCTACGCCCCTCTCGAGGAGTCGAGCAACAAGATCGTGCGCGCGTTGCGCGTCACGATCGATCCGCGTCACCGACAGGAGTTGAAGATGCCGGCGGCTATCAGCCAGGCGTGCACGGAGTTGCAGCAGGACTACTACCGCCCTCCTTCGGACGCGTTTCTTGGATTGGCCAGAAGCCTTGCGGCCAGCTTGTGGATGACGCTTCTTGAAGAGGAGTGTACCCCCAAGTAGTATACGCCCCCGGACGAAACGTAGAGAGAGGCGTTCTCCAGCGGACCGGATAATGAGTGAGAAGGTGAGGCTCGCGATACAGACGAGCGCCTTGCCCAGCGTGGTTCTGGAGGATGGTGGAACAGGCTTGTCACGTGGCGAGGTGAATGGACCGGTGCTCCGGAGGGGTGCAAGGGTGTACATAAGGGATCTTTTTGGACCGCGTGTCTCATCTTCAGTCGGTACATTGTCCATATTGAGTTACAGTGCAATTCTGACCACCTGTGAAGTGTTCAAAGGGACGAGCGCAGAATCACATCGGTTGCGTGCCAGGCCTGGGAGCCCGGTTAAGTTGCCAGCCCGAGGGGTACTGCGATATCTCTCAGCCGTATCCCGCTCAGGCTGGACTTCAGTCGCTCAGACGGCACCCCATCAGGCCTGAGTCAAATTATGTCCAGGCCGCAAGGATGGACTGTCTACAGTCGCACCAGCTGTAACGATTTATGTGTCTCCAGAAGCGAAAGCGCTCTGTCGTCTCAAGCCCCGGATGATGGAGAAGGGCGACACTGACTCACGTCCTCCTTTGCATACGTCGTCGCTCTACCGCCCTCAAAGGAGAGACTGTTGCCAGTGCTTTCCATGCCCTTCAAGGAAGGATCAGCCACTGACACCTATATCAGGTTCGTGTCATTACGTCCCGGGAGCTATCCCCAGAACTTCCCTTCTACCCCTACAACACTTACACTCACTGGTCGCAGTTCCATTGCTCATCAAGCACACCTGTCTCCCCCCCGCCATGACCACCAATCTATGTTCTTCCGCTGTGGAGTCGGCCAAGCCAGTGACCTTACCTGACAACTGGCAACCAGGTCCTGGCCTGTTCGACATCGACCCGAAATGTGTGAGCTCACTCTGCGACCTCACTCTGCCTTTTGATGGTCAGCCTTTGGACCAGTGGAACCCCACTAGCATGACCGCAGCGCAGCTGGCCACCTGGGCCAAAGAGCTGGAAAGAGCATTGGGTCGATACTCGACGCGTTTGTCAGTGGAGCAGGAGGTTGGGATCCAGCAGAGAAGATGTCTGGAAAAAGACATCGACGTTTGCGATTGGGCATTGCAGAGAATTGAGGGCAATTTCACCAATGAGAGCTCCCAGACGACAAACAGTCGACTGTTGATGTCAATCATTTCCCTTCACCGGCGCCGCGCACAGCCCGGGCTCGACGACACGACACTGTCCATGGCAAATGACACTTTGAAGGACATGAGAGCTTCACAGCTTGGCCGTCGAGGAGATGTAATCAAATGGGAGGACAAGGAGAGTCGGCTTGAGTCCCAGCTGCCTTTGGCAGAGGCACTGGAAAAGGAGAGTCAGAAATTTGCGCGACGCCTGAAGTCCAGGTACACCCAAGAAGGTCAGCTATCGCATCTTGGCACTCCCACCCCGCCGGCTTATCAGAGGTTGAGTGGGCATTACCTCAGTCAAGCTTCCAAGCCTGCCCCCGTGGATGCTCTGGAAGAGGCAAGACTGCTTGCAAAGGCGGTGAATGAGATGTTGTGGGACAAGTCAAGCTGAGCAGCGGAGCTCGGTATGGCCGGAAGCAACAAGTGTGATTTGTGTGTGCCACGCATTGTTTTCTTGTATATACGGGTCACAATCGATGCAATGCTCCAAGGACAGCTCCAAGCTATTTACGTACTTGAGAGAGCACGGGTACAAGCCGTAGGAGGTGGCGTCTGAACCACCACGATCTTCATTCTTCCCAGAACTGTGTGATCAGGGTTGCGGCACTCAGGCACCCGATCGTGATGATTCATATGAATGCGCGGACCAACGATGTATGCATCCCGATTCAGGCTGAGCCGCCCAGGTCGTCTCAGACTATCTAGCCGTAGATAAACGGCGGCTCAATCTGCACATGTCTTCGCGATAGTGTAGGTCCAAAGACCAGTCAGACGCTACAAGACCGCACACAGGCACCTCTGGTGTCCCGGGATAATGCCCCAGCACACTCGAGAGTGAATCGAGTGTCATGAGAACCAGCGTATTGACCGGGTGTTCTAAGACCGGCTCATGTGGTACTCTCTCTTGTCATTTGCAGCTATCCTGTCCTGCGTTATCAGTGCATCTCAACACCTTGACATTATTCGGTCACTTATAGCGACTCGCGGTCGTCAAGGGTCTTTGCCCCACCCGTTTCAGTCGCCACCCCACTCTTTCGTGTTTGAGGCCATTTTGCTCCCAGAGAGTCGCTGCCGAGCGTCACTGGGCATGATTCCCGCACGGTCAAGAGCTCTCATATTATTCCAAACCGATTTTGACAGATTAGGCTACAAACATGGTACTGAGAGGACATCCATCGCGATCGGTCAAGCAATCGACACTCCAACGGATGAAAGGTTTTGGCTGAGCCTTTGAAGCATCATAAGCGAGCTTTGGGCTTCTATGTGAAGCGCATGTGGTAAGTTTTGCGACCTTAGCGCCTTTCCACAAATGACGGCCTTCGAGGTGATTGTGACATCAAGCGCACAAGCGAGGAAGAAGGGCGTAGAGGACCTGACTTGCGGGCCACTGACTGTACACTATACTCTGTGGTGCCAGATAGAGCAGCATGAGTGGCTCCTCGTCATCCATCTCGCTCCTCACAGCATATACCCGTGTCCGAGAAATCTAACATAGCTGCTGAGCTATGTCTGACTGTTACGACCCGAACCCGAGGGTAGCGA
>CAUG01000058.1:0-36629 GCA_000442785.1 Papiliotrema flavescens NRRL Y-50378
AAGGTCGGGCAGAGTCTCGACTCTGACACACCCCACAGCTCACTTGCCCACACAACCAACATTGATCTACCAGCCATTTTGCCTCCCCTCTTTCTTGCATCCATAAGCAATCATGGTCTACAGAGCCAACACCACAATTGATGAGAGGGTGTTCCGCCAGATTGAGACCAGTCGGGGGGTTGGCACCTGGGTTGAAAAGAAAGACCTTGATGAGGCAGTTGTGTGCCACCTAATGCGCATGGCCACCATCAGTGGCATTACAGGTATGTTGTGATTGCATACCAATGACCTGATGGCCATCTTACCCCAATTGGAGACTCATTGCAGGGGACATGCAAGCTCTTGTTGCTGAGATTGAACGCAAAGAAGGCAAGCGATTCTCAAAACTGCTTGCCACAAGCACCAGTGCAGTCTGGCATGATCCAGCATTTGTGCCTCAAAATCAAGAGGAACGTGATTGGGCCTCAGCGCCCTTGGTCCTTCTTGATATGGATCGTGTTCAACAACTTGGTCTTACCAGTAGACTTACTGGGGCCATTTTCACCTTTCTGCGCAGCTACCAAGACCAAGACATGCTCAACAGACACATGGCCCACCCAACCAGCACCAGTGCTGAGGCAAGTGTGCCGTCCAAAGAGGTGAGACTTTCTCTAGTGGGCACATTTGAGAAAGGACTTGGCTTTGGTGACATTACTCGATGGAAAGAAAAACTGGGTGTGCTGGACAGAGGCTGCGTAGGTGACCCAACCCTTTGGTCATTGTACTACACAGGCATGGACTTGTCATGGTGGGATTCATGTGAGTCAAGCCTGGCAGAAGGTGTGCATATTTGACCTTGCAGTCCTTGACGTGGAGATAGACCCAGAGGGCCTTGGTTTTTTGCCGTTATCTGAGCGTGTGCAAAATGCTCAGGTTCAGAGGCTTGAGAAGCAACCTGGGGCAAGTGATACATCTGCGCTGCAACTAAAGCTGGAAGAGGACCCACCGTCCCCAGGCATGCTACTCCCCTTTCCTCACTTGGGGCCCTGCTAATTCTCAGACACCTCAGTCCCTGCATCAAGCTCCACCAAAGAGCAGATTACGGTGTTTGCTCTTGAGCCTGAGCCATACACAGCCATTGAAAGGAGTTCCAGCGAGGAATCTTGTGACAAACTCTGACATACACTGTTTGGGGCCTAGTCAATTGCACTGCTCCCAGCATACAGCTCTCAGGGTGGCAGGGTTGTGCAAATTGGTTGTGCAACCATGTTTGGCCCCTGCATTTGTGAATGCTTGCTTGAATCTGCCACGATACCACTGTTTCCGGATACTGTGAGATCACTCTTTGATCTATTGTGCATGCATGTGTGACCATTTCCTTCTGATGCGCCCTTTGCTCCAGCTACAAGGCAGCATACAACACACCTGCAGTGCAGGTGTGGACTCTGCAAATCAGAGGAGCAAGCAGTCAAAGGATTGCGCAAGGACATGCAGACTAGAATCACACAGAGATTCATGGAGCTTGCAAAGGTAGGACGCATGGTGTTGTCCACTGTGCTGTCATATATCAGCAAAGGACGGTAAAGCGTTGATATTTACACCACCCCCATCGTACTCTCAACTGGTCACCTAGCTTCACCACCACACAATTTGATCACCTCCACATCATTTCAATAGATTCACTGTTTGAGTTGCCATGACTGAGTCCCACTCAGCCAATTCCACACTTGATGAGACGGCCTTACGCCAGATTGAAACCAGCACCAGAGTTGGCACATGGGTGTACAAGAGGCACATTGAGGAGTGTGCGGTGCGCCACTTGATGAGGATGGGGGAAATGTCTGATATCAAAGAAGGTAAGCTCCTGCTGAGGTGATTCTTGACTGTGTGTTCCATAGTCTGTCATTGACGATAGCAACCATGCTCAGTCTTGTCAATGAGATTGAAACAGAAGAAGGCAAGCGTTTCTCAGAGCTACTTGCTACAAGCGACAAGGCAATCTGGCATGATCCGCTGTCCAAGCCAGAAACACAAGAAGAGCACAACCTTGCCTCAGCACCTTTGTATTGCATTGATGTGTTTGAAAAGGAGGACCAAAAGATGGTCACAAGACTCACAGGTGCAATCTACACCTTCTTGAGAAACTACAAGGATCAAACCCTGCTTGACAAGCATGTCAAGCAGAGACAGTGGGTGGATGCCATCATGAGCAAGCTCACCCGCAAGCCAGGCAAGGAAGAACCATCATTGGTCAAGATGCTTGAAGAGGGACAGGGCCTTGGGACAGTCAACAATACCACACGATGGACGTTTGTGAAGGGACATCTTGCCAGAGGCTTAGTTGGGGATCCAACGCTCTATTGGCTTAAAAAAGCACGCATTGGGTCCAATTCCTCATTCAACTATAGTGAGTCAAGCTCTCATACCGCCATGCTGATGCCTCAGTGGAACGCTTTCATCATATGTGGAGCCACTACAATGTTCCCGTGTCATCGCAAGTTGACGCCGCTAAAGGGACGAGTTGTTGAGAGGGATCCCAACGCACCCAACACAAACAGTCTCCGTGTACGGCCTGAAACAGGGTTCCGAGGTGTGTTCTCTGCTTTGATGGTATGACATCTCCTGACCCTCAGAGAGTGCCAACAAAGAGCCTATCACAGTCTTCTCGCTTGAGGAGTCACTTGCTGAGGAGAGGATCTGGAAGTGGGAGGCGCGGGAGGCTGAATGCCGTCGTCAAGATCCCTTCTTCAGGCACAAGGGTCACACGCATGAACACTACCCAGAGACCACATGAACTCCATCCTGACGTGTCCTACCTGCTTCTACATCTACTCTAGCTTGCGCTAATTCTTGTGCCCACAATATCTGACCATTTTCTCTACCTACTGTGCATGCATCCCTGGACAAGTCCCATGTGCTGTATGTCCTGCCATGCAATCGGCTGGTATGGAAACATGTGTCTAGCTCCTCGAAGGCGGATGCCACTGCTGCTGCTGACAAAGGCTCCTGTGTCCACTTAAGACTCTCATGATCCCAATCAGTGCCCATTGACTCATTTCATCTCATCTCACCTTATCCAAACATATAGAGCATCGTCCATCTTTGCTCATGCTCACCATTGCTCCTACTCTCCTACACTACTGTAGAGCAGTTTTCATATCTGATATCTGCAACACCAAACATGTACTTTATGACGTCAACATCCTTCCAAGACAGCATAACTGGAGTGGGGAGGGGTATTGAAAGGATTCTGCCAGCAAGCAGCACTGACATCGCGGTGGCGGTGGCACCAAAGAAGGCTTCAAAGGTACGATCAGCCCCAGTGTCCCCTTGCAAACTGGCAAGGAGACAAGGCATATGCACTGCAAGCCCTCAATCCTTGCACCAACTATTCACAGACCTCCTACATCCCTCACTTGCCAGACCTGTATCACTGATTCAACCCACCCATCTTGATCTATTGGTAACATGTCTTGTAGGGCTGGCACTACCATTGACGAGGAAGTCTTCCGCCAGATTGAGACCAGCAAGGCCTGGGGGACATGGATCTTCAAGAAGGACATTGAAGAGGCAGCTCTGCGGCACCTGAAGAGGATGGCAACTGAGTGTGGCATCACAGGTGAGTACCAGCAGTGCTCCAGACCTGTCAGGGGTGATAGCCACATGCTATGCCTTGACAGTCCAAACTGACATGCTGGGCTAATCAAAGGGAACATGCATGCTCTGGTGTCTGAGATTGAGCGCAAAGAAGGCAGGTCTTTCTCAGAGCTGCTGGCCACAAGCCCCAACGCAATCTGGCATGACCCATCTTCAACGCCTCAAACTGATGAGGAGCGCAAGCGAGCCTCTGAGCCACTGGTTTTCCTCAGCGATGTGCAGAAGCAGCAAGGAGACCTGTACAGCATACTCACAGGTGCAATATACACCTTTCTTCGGGACTACAGCGACCAGGCAACACTCGACAAGCACTTTGAGCGCGATGCCGAGCAGCACACTTGGGTCAAGTCCCGCGTTGAGTCTGTGCGGAACCGCCTATCGCACAAGGCGCGGCCATCGCTGGTCAAGAAACTTGAGGATGGCCTGGGAATTGGACCGAACCAAGAGGCATCACAGTGGCCGGACAAGCTGAAGAGTCTGACTGTTCCTTTCGCTGGGAAACCGACCCTGGATACCCTGCGACTCAAAGCCACCGGAGACGATGACACCGAAGGTGGGTCCAGGTTGATCTCCCAAAACTCTGTGAGCGGCTGACATCGTAGTTGACCCACCGGAGTACACGTACAGCGATTTCGGGGTTCCGGTCTCACAGCGGGTCCAAGAGGCTGGGCTTCAACGATTGGTGAAGAAGGACGGGGCATATGACACGACTAGCCTTGTTCTACAGCGAGGCTCGCGATTCCAATGTGAGCACTTCCCCTTCAACCCCCGCCACGGCGCCCCTCGCTGATATACAGCCTCGGAACCTGCGCCGAGCTCGGCCGACAACTCAATCACAGTCTTCTGCCTGGGGACTCTCACTTCGTACGAGAGAGAGAAAGGCAAGTATGCTGGGGAAGAAGCTCGCATGCTTTGGGGTGACGACTATGATCCACCCTCGTAGCGCTAGCCGCTCTGCACCCCTGGATCCGGTAGACAATTCCGTCTACCGTGCTTGGTTATCGTCTTCGTCTTCCTGTGCCTGCGTCGAATCTAATTTTCCGTGTGTTTGAAAGACCCTCTACAGCTCCTGTGCATGCATCTGTGAATATGTGCCAGTCGACGCAATCCATAGGTAGATGGTGATAGGCAAGCGGAGGCAACACACACACACACACACCGCCACCACAGGCTGACTCTCTCACTTTGTGACCGGCGTCCAGCGTCCACCATCCAAGATTTCGACAATTCACCCAAGTTGACTCGACTCATCTATCTCAGCGTATCCCACACCACCATGTCCCGATCGGCCAAGATCTTCTTCGCGTCGTCCGTGTTTCTCTCAGGGGCGACCATATGGGGCGTGCATTTTATCCAGAAGCGCGAGTCCGAGGTACGTCGACCATGTTTACCCCCTCACCACTTGCGGCCATTCGCATCCCGGTACTTCCCGAAGCCATCGCCATCGCCCTCGCCTGCGCTACTAAGCTCTTGGGCGCTCGTCTCGGTCGTATAGAGAGCTAGACTGACGTCAGACAATGTACCAAGGCGTGATCAAAGACGAAGAACGAATGCGACAACGAGCGCTCCTGCAACAACCCCAATCCCCCACCGCAATACAGGCAACATCCACCCCGCCGCTCAACACGCCCTCCGCGCCGGTCCAGCAGCCCGCAGCAGTGGTCGACCCCGACTGCGTCACGTGCGTGATCAGCCCGCCGCCCGAGCTCGTCGAGGCGCAGAGCAAGGAACAGCGGGCGGCGGAGCGCGCGGGGCGGATGGCAGAGTACGAGGCGCAGCGGGGGTTGGCGCGGCGGCTGGAGAAGGAGCAGGGGGTGGGCGAGACGCGCATGGTGTAGGGCCGATGGAGGTCTGGGTGGGCGGTATGGAGCAGGGCAGGGGCGGGGGACCGGTGAGGGGCAGGTTTGAGGGCATGCGGAGGGATCCACGGATCACCGGTAACGATGGATCGGTCAATCATCACTCATCACTCATTAACGACTTGACATGCTATACGACCCGTCACGATCACATGCATTGCTATCCGCGTTGCTCTGCCCTCCCGCTCATGTCGAAATGCAACCGGCCGTGGTCATCATGACCGGAAATTGGCACCAAAGGACACCTCGCGGCTCGCACTTTACTCGCCCACCCACCCCTCACCAATGAAGTTCAATGCATTCATTCATCATACATCATCTCAAGACCAGAAGAAGGGGGAGGAAAGGAAACACGGCGTCCGCGAATGGACGAGCCATCGTCCAGCAACGCCAAGCCCACTCCAACGACTCCAGGCCACCCCGCTCCTCGCTTCGACCTCTCGTGTACCTCGAACGTCCGATGCCACGTTGAACTTTGCCGCGTGCGTGCGTGCTAAACCCAGCGGGACGGATCGGACTGAGACAAAATCAGGAGGCCAAGGCGGCGAACGGTGTGGGGCGTGTGTGCGGAGATAGGAAGAAGCGTTCAATAGGTCACGGTGTGCTGAGCGGGTATATGAGTTGATTTCGTTTACACATGATTTCGGCCATTACTGCCATCAGCACTGGATTCAACTCGCTCAGACACCACTCACATCGAGACTGATACGGAGCTGGTCCAGCGGGATGGGCACAAAGCCCTCAATGTCGATGCCCTGCTCCTTAAGCGCTGCCTCCGCATGCGGCGGAACAAGCTGGCGGATGAGGTCGGGCCGTGTCGACAGTTCTGCCGTCAGCTCAGGCACCGTAAGATGTACACGTGCCACTCACCCTCCCGCGTCCAGTTGAATAGCGCCGGCATCTCCTTGCCGTTCGGCAGACGCGTGCCCTCCACCCTCAGCTCGTTGAAGAATTCGTGGACCAGTGCCTCCGGAGCGCTGCGCGTCAGTCACCCCACCCTGCTGTTATCAACCAAGTCATCCACTCACGTCAACCGAGCTGTCGGCGTGTATTCGAGAAGCTTGCTGATGAGGGCGATGGCGTCGGCGGCGGTTCGGGGTCGGAAGACTTTGGTGAATGGGTGGGGCTTGATTTGCGGGAACTTGTGCTCCATGTAGTTGGGGTTCATCGTCTTGATCTGCTCTCGTGTCGGTGTGCCGAGCACCTTGATGATCTCGACAAGTTGGTCGATGCCTGACTCTCCGGGGAATAGTGGTTGTCCAAGCATGAGCTCGGCCATGACACATCCCGTCGACCAGATATCTGTCGTCAGCGGATGCTTCAGATATACGGCCGAGTCTCTGCGAGCATCACGGGCCCGCTGCTGCGGACTGTCCAGAATCACAAGGGCTATGCTGGACTCACCGATGTTCGTCGTGTAGTTGGTCGCACCAAAGATCAACTCCGGCGCTCGGTAGTACCGCGAGCAAATGTAGCTGACGTTCGGCTCGCCCGCCACGAGAATCTTCGCCGATCCAAAGTCACAGAGCTTGAGGATGCCCGTCGCCGGGTTGAGTAGCAGGTTTTGCGGTTTGATATCTCGGTGGCAGATTCCCACAGAGTGGATGTACGCAAGTGACCGCAGGAGCTACCATCAGCTCCTATTCCTTTCCTGCACGACGTCGACACCCGTGCTGTAACTCACCTGGTACATGTACAGCTTGACCTGCAGCATGGGCATGGGCTGCTTGAGCTTGGTGTAGTGTCGCGACGCGCGGTACACCGTTTCTGGGACGAACTCGAGGACGAGGTTGAGGTAGACCTCGTCTTTCTGTCACTTAGCACAGCCGCGCCAACCGTCACCCATGATGCAGTGCGCACCTTCTCGCCGTTCGAGTAAAAGTACGCCTTTAGGTCGACGACATTCGGGTGTCCCACCAAACGCATGATCTGCAGCTCTCGGTTCTGCGCGTCAGATCGTCATCTCCCCTTCCGCGGCCATCTACCGAGCCCACCTTGAATCGCTTGTCTTGCAGCACCTTCTTGATCGCAATCTCCTGCTCGGGCGCCTCTTCTCGCGCTGCCATCAGCAACGCGCCCAGATCCGAGGTTCTCCAACACACCTAGCATCTTGGCCGCGAAGACCACACCAAACGACCCATTGCCAACTACCTTGCAGTTGGTGTATGAGATCTGAATCTCTTTCCCGGACTTGCCCTCGGAAGCGGTGACGGTAACAACGCGGTTCGGGTCGTCCGCTGCTGATTAGTGAGTGGCAAATCGGTAAAGCTCTTGTCACCGAGCGCAACTCACGGGACACTTTGACACCGTTGACGGTGCCGACAGCAGCCATGTTGAAGAAGGGTGAGGGAGTGTAGCTGTAGACTGTTCCGGGCGACATGATCATGACGAGGTGAGGCGCGAGGGAGGGAGTGGTGGGGAGACGAGGGTGGGCGCGTCAACGTGAGCCAAGCAAACAAGTCGAATGGACGCGGGGTAGCGATTCGTTCAGACCGGGGAGAAGTCGCGTGGATGTGCGGGGTGACCGGGGAAGGCGAGAGGAAAGCGAGATTATGCGGGATGTCGTTATAAGCGCGCAGACAGTCGTCGCGACGGGTAGGGCGGTGAGGTTTACGAGGGTGTCGGGGCGATGGTGGACGGGAGAGTGAGATGTGCGAAGGCGGAGCAGAAGGAAGGCGAAGAATTTGAGGTCAGCACAGTTTCGCTGCGGGTTGGAGTAGTGTAGAGTGAGGTTGCAAGTCGGGCTCCACACGTCATCTCAAACGCCGCCTTCGATGCCCGACGAGTACCTCGCCGCCAGCTCAGCTTTAGACTCCGCTGGGTGTCGCGGAGCCATCACGAAGGCTAGCTGCGACGTGGGCACTGAGGCCGCTAGCCTGATCAGGTATCGGGGCGGGGGCGACGGGGAGAAAGGAGCAAGAGGGAGGAGGGTGGGGGTGGAAGAGGGTGAGGTTGTCGCCGTCGAGCTCATCCAGACGCGGAACGCGTCATGGCTCGTCCTGCGCCTCAATGCTTCCATCTACGCCTGCACACCTCGCCGACCCAGCTCTTGGAGACACGACGTGCACCACCGCGCGCCAAGGGAATCGCGCCGTGGCCAAAGAACGAATGACTCACGTTGAGCTATGCACACGCGATGTAACCAGGTCTACGCGCTGGAGCTAGTACCTGTGCCACGCCGGAGAGTATGCCGGAATATGCGAGATCCGGGATTATAGGCAGAAGTAACGGTTGATCCCACGCGTGTGTCCAAGTGGGGGTCCAGCCGGCTTCTTGGCTTGAATGATGACGAGGCGGGTGGGTGCGTGCGGGGTTGTCGACAAAGGATGTATGTCGAGCCGGGAGGTGGATTGAGCTCGAGAGGTGGTGTCGAGCTGGGTTGTTAGGGTGGAGTGGAAGGGAGGATAGCAGATGACTGTTGAGTACTGAATGCAGCTATGTGGTATGGTTGACTATGGGTTGGCTGAATGGGTTGGTCGGTTGGATGGATGGAGTGGATGGATGGTCGGTTGTGGCTCTGCTGCACGCGCACCTGACTGACCCTCCAAGCTGAATCCGGCAACTCAAGCCTGTACGACATCATAACACTTGGGCCCATTCCCTGAACCTCACCCAGCCCAACCCTCGCTTTCAACTGGAAATCCCGCATGTGGCACTTTTCAGCCGTATGGGGTCTCCGGTCCAGGCCCTTCTCCCCCGTCCTCCCGAGCAACTGTCCAATAGCATATGCATACCATGTTGATAATTGACCCGCCATGCTCGGGGATGATATCACCTGGGCATGATATCACCTGGTCGAGTGATCTGGAAACAGATCTCAAATACTAGCTCAAAGCGTGTCGTGACGGATCGAACACCTTCATGTGCCCCACCGGGAAGGCGTCGCGCACCGTCCGAGAGCCCGGCTACCACCGAGGCCGTCGCACATAAGGACTAGCATAGGCCCATCATGCGTGTAGTGGTGCGGCGAGTCTCTGTGCCAAGTGCAGGACAGCCAAAGCGCTGAAAGCACACACTGTCCCTGGCTGATGCCCTCGAGCGCACACGCCATCACGCACGATGCTTTCCCGATCATAACGGCGCCGGTGCGTGTGTGACAAAGCCGGCACGTCCTTATTGTACATCAGCCAAGTCCAGCTCGGCCTGCAGATCCGTCCCAGCAGGCCGCGGTATGAGAGAGGGCTCGAGATATTATAATCTACGTTAACTCGCATGTAGAGAGACAGTTTCCCGCGAACCTCGCCTCGCCTCAGCGCAGAGCACTGCACTGAGGAGACGAGAGACAGTCCAGCTGGTATTCTTTAAGAATACGGTGACCGCGCGGTGTGGTGCTCTCATAATCATCTCCCGTGACGCACCTGCATGCGCTCCTGGACCTGATATAGTCTGCGGAGACCGATGCTCAGTCCCGACCAGACCAGTCGCCCTGCCCTGTCTTGCACCACAAGGCGCGCGCCCGCGACTGCTAGGCGCAGGGTCTTGCTTCCCCAAGGGCTTATCAAGCAGGCATTTGCTGGAACCCAAGTCGCGTCTGTCCTCACAGTACATGAACAAAGTCAACGTAGCCGGAGCGCCCTATGCTGTCCAGTAAAGTCAGGTCTAGGTAGCAACCGCCCGCGGATCAGCCATACCCGGATCGCTTCCAGTAGGCGCGATCTTGTCCGGCAGCTGCGTCGGCCAAAAGCACTCGAACAACCGCAAGCGAAACGCCGGCGGAGATGCCCGCTCATACGGCCTGCAATAGTCCGAATCCGCCCGTCGGCTCGTTACGCCCGCCCAAGGGTTCAATCAGATATCCCGGCTAGTCCGTTCCGGGCCGTAAACGTTACTCCGCGATGGCATGCATGCACCTGTACCGGATCAGATGGATATGAATCGTTGATCCTCGTTGACCGGGCCGAGAGATGCCGCCACGATGAGACGGTGGTGTTCGGGATTAAAGAGCAGAGTGCGGCTGTGGGATGTGGGGTAAAAGGGTGAATCTGGTGAGGAGAGCCAATCAGGAGCTATGAATCATAGGCGACGTCAGGCTCAGGGAGAAGCGGCACTGGCCCAAGCATTCCATCACGCTCCATCACGGGGACGTGATTCTTTGTCCTTCATACACTTTCGTCCTTTCTCTCTTCACAACACAACAACACAACACATATACATGTGAGCTGCTTGTGGAATCATCGCCTACACCCAGCTCATCCCGCAGATCACAAAATGTCTGGAAAAGGTGCTCTCTCCGTCGTCCCCGTAAGTTGATCCGTTCCCGCTTAGACCCCCTTCTAAGATCACCTGGAGCTCGCTGTCGGGGCACAGAGGACTGCTGGAGCTGGGGAAGCATTACAGGGTATTGCCTGTGCTCCTCATTGGACTTCTATGCGGGACACAGAGCTTTGCCACGCTGCTACACATGCCCGCGCCCGTTAGACTGGAGCTGACTTCTACAGGCCGGTGTCCTCTCCGGCGAGCAGACCCGAACGCTTTTCAAGTACGCCAAGGACAACAAGGTGAGTTGTGCGCACAGCTACCATCTCGCACCCCTCTCCCATGTCACCACTCCATCACCTCTCCGTCCTCCATCCGCATGCATTCCCACAGACGCGTCCGACCCCAAAAGTCGGCAGTCTCCACCGAATCTCGTTTAAGCTATGACGTTGCCGCAATGACGCTGATAACACCTTTTTTTTTTCCCACCAAACAGTTCGCTATCCCTGTAAGCCATTCCGCCCCCAGATCCCGCTCCTGAAAGCGTACTGACCGCGTTCGTTTTGTATTGCAGGCCGTCGTAAGTCCGCCCGCTGGCCCGCAAATTTGCGCCGCACGCATAAAAACGCAGCAGAAACGAGATTGACGTTCAGAACGTTACCTCTTCCTCGGTCGTGAACGCCGTTCTTGAGGCTGCTCGGGACATCAACTCCCCGATCATCCTTCAGGTCTCGCAGGGTGGATCCGCCTTCTTCGGAGGAAAGGGACTCGCCAACGGTGCCGACCAGGCCGCTTCCATCGCCGGCTCCACCGCTGCCGCCCACTACATCCGATCCATCGCCCCGCACTACGGTGTCCCGGTCGTCCTCCACTCGGACCACTGCGCCAAGAAGCTGCTGCCATGGTTCGACGGTATGCTCGAGGCCGACGAGGCGTACTTCAAGGAGCACGGCGTCCCTCTCTTCTCCTCGCACATGCTGGACCTGTCCGAGGAATCCAAGGAGGAGAACATTGAGACCTGCGTCAAGTACTTCGAGCGAATGACCAAGGTCGGACGTGAGTTCATACCCCCGGTGTAAGCTTTTTCGGAACACGTCCTGACGGTCAGTCTTCCTCGAGATGGAGATTGGTATCACCGGTGGTGAGGAGGACGGTGTCGACAACACTGGTGTCGACAACGCCTCGCTCTACACCCAGCCGGAGGACATCTGGGATGTCTACTCTGCCCTCTCCGCCATCTCCCCCCGATTCTCCATCGCCGCCGCTTTCGGAAACGTCCACGGTGTCTACAAGCCCGGAAACGTCGTTCTCCGACCCGACATCCTCGGCAAGCACCAGGAGTACGCCGCCGAGCAGCTCAAGGGCGCCGAGGGCGACAAGCCTATGTGAGTTGTGTTTCATCCGAACAAGTGACCGCTACGCGAGCGTTGCCCCAGCACGTCAAATTGGGCCTGCAGGTGCAAAGTTTCGGCGTCAAGTGCAGATACATCAGCGAACGAGGCGCAAAGGCCAAGACCCTAGCTATTTGCCTTGGCGTCAGCTGCCCTGGCGCGATTGGGAAGGAACCATTCAGGACCCCCTCTGCGACACATACCTTTTCACCCCACAATTCCTGTCCCGGTCCACTCCTCAACTCCCTCCCCCAACTCCGCTACCCACATAGACAGTGCCTCGACCCCTTTACAGTGGGGTACGACGGCGATCCGGTCAGCGAATATCGAACGCAACACGTTAGAGCCTGCTTTTTCTTTGCCTTTACAGCCCCTCGTTCCGAGTGTGGCTGTCTCGGACACTTGTGGAGAAGGAGGTGTCGAAGTGGCGCAACATCCATTATCACACCCCTTTCTTATGTGTGCCTTGTCATTCGCGGTCGTGTCGTGTGTACCTAGTAGGCGCGACGCTGACGGCAGCTACCTTGTCTTCCACGGAGGATCCGGTTCGACCAAGGATGAGATCCGAGAGGCCGTCGTCAACGGTGTGGTCAAGATGAACGTCGACACCGACACCCAATGGGCTTACCTCACCGGTATCCGAGACTTCATCCAGAACAAGAAGGACTACCTCCAGAGCCAGGTCGGTAACCCCGAGGGCGCGGACAAGCCCAACAAGAAGCAGTACGACCCGCGAGTCTGGGTCCGAGAGGGTGAGAAGACCCTCTCTGCCCGTGTCAAGGAGGCCTGCGAGGACCTCGGCAACTCGAACCGAAACTAGGTGGCGTGCCGCGTGGTTTAGGCGGAGGGAAGAAGGCAAGAATGAAGCAGTCTGAATTCATGATGTTTGTAGTTGCGTAGTTGGCTTCAATGCAGCTGGTTACTATAGACAGCATGCGTGCTCCGGGCGAAGACTTCTTATACATACGAGCTGAAAGGCAGTGTCTCGCTCAATGCTTCCAAGCGTCGATAACGAAGCACGCTCCCCAAGTTCCGGTCCTGCGCCAACACCTCAGCCACGAGCCGACCCGTCGTCACGCGCGATGTGAGCTCCTCGTAGGATGGATGAGCCGATCCCGTCTCCTGCGCATGCTCCAGCAGGACGGCCGTAGCCGCCGCTTCGAGCTGCCGAGCCGCGTAGGACGGCGTCGAGGACCCGTCGCGCGGGAACGACAGAAAGCCCTCGGGCTCTGCGGAGTCGACTTTGCGCAAGTTGATTATCATCCGCCATTTGCAGGCTGTAGGGGTCTGGACATTGACGGCTGCTCGTCAACTTATGACCTCAAAGAGCAGAGTAGGCGTACCATCCGCTACGGCGCGCACGCAGGTTGTGTAAGTCTGCTCTGGGATCTCCAGGAACGACAAGGTGACGTGTTCAGCGCTGCTGGGCGTCGCGGTGGGTGCCGGTGCCGGGGTTGGTGCCGGGATTGGGGACCGTTCGCGAGGTCTGCCCCTGGGCGGCCAAGGCTCTTGGTAGGAAGATGCTTCTGACCGGCTTGTAAATGATCTTGCCTGTCTTCTAAACGATCTTGCCTGGCTCGAAGACGCTTCTGCCTGGTTTGGAAACGCTTCTGCCTGGCTCGAAAACGATCTTGCTTGACTTGGAGGCGATCTTGCCTCCCTTGAAAACGATTTTGTCTTGCTTGGAAACGCATTTGCCTGACTTGAAAACGAGCTTGCCTGACTTGAAGGCGATCTTGCCTTCCGTGGAAATGTGTTTGCCTTGCTTGTCTTGCTTGAAAATGCTTTTGTCTGGCTCCTCGACGAATCTGCATAGCTCGTGCGCCTTCCTGCGTGGCGTGCTGACGTCTCCGCGCGACCTCGCAGCGCTTCCAAGCCGGGATCATTCCTGAGAAACCGCTTGTACATAGCAGTGTCGCGCTGCAAGGTACGGTTATAGTCCCTTTCGCTCAAGCGAGGTGCCGGGCGCGCGAGGCGTTCGACCGTCTCCGCGGCGGCCATGTAGAAGCACCCGTTGAGGGTCGCTTCCGCATCTGTATCAGCGCTCAGGTCAACCAGGTCGCCGTAATACACCTCGCTCTCTGCATATGTTTCCGGCGGAGACCTCCTCCCCTTCAGTTTGGTGGCGAAGATGGGTCGAAACGTTTCGCCGACTGCCCTTCCCCCGTAGTCGGCGTGCATGCGACTGACGGTCCGCCCGGGGTCCCCTGAGATTAGCCTATTGTCGCGCCTCAACGTGCACTGATATCTCATGCAGGGGTGGAACACACACGCACCGTCGCCGTTGTTTCTGAGCACGAGCGCCATGTATCCCTCGATGGTGCTGTCGAGGATGTCCCGGACAGGACGAAGAGTCGACATTGGGTGAGTGTGGAGCGGGGCTTGACCTAGAGCAATGAGATGCTGTGGCAGTGGCTGAGCTAGACAGAAAGCTGTGCTTGCAAGTCAGTGATGACGAGTGATGCCGAGTATGGCGAATGTTATCAGAGACTGGGGAGCACAGCGTGCCAGTATGTGTACCATTCCCTTTTATAAGCCACCGCCTCTTGCCGAGACTTGTGTAAGACTTGATCCTTTGCCCGCTCCATCAAGATATGCGTGTTTCTGTAACACTTAGCCGTATCGAGTATCCTTTGATCCACCGCGTGGAGACAAATGCAGGGGATGACATGGGTCAAGAGGGCGTGACGATGACGGAGTGGTGACCGAAAGAAAAGAATACTCTTTCAACTCCGTAGCGTGTCTGGGTCGTGTCGTGCGAAATGAAAGCCAGCCTATTTGCTCATATGAACAAACCGGTGCACCCGCAAGGTGGGGTCCATTCGTGTAGCAGGAATGCAACCCTTTCAGCGAAAACATCAGGTGGGCTGTGAAGTCCATGCGCCGTGGCCTGGAGGGACTCTCCCTTTGCCCACTGCTCCAAGACATACGAGCGCTCCGTCACATGCGCAGATGATGTAGGTACAGTACAGTCTAAGTGGTCCAAGATGTCTCCCTCTTGCCCCTGGGCACCGGCCGAATCCTCCATCGGAAACTGAATCAAGACACCGCGATACTTCACTCGACTAGTCAGAACAAGCAGAGAGGAATTTCGCAACGTCTTTATCGTCATAGAACATACAAGTCACGAGCTTGCCACTGCGCTCAAGTGACCGCAGCTTCGCTTCGTTGAGTGGTAGGCCTGGCCGAGCTTTGATGCTGTCCAGTAGCACGTGTATAGCCGCGTCTTCGAAGCGTCTTGCGGTCAACGAAGGGGCTCCCGGGTCTTCTCGTCGAATATCGAGCTCACTGCCCGGCCGACTCCGGAATCGCCCGGCTCTTTCGCCAAGCTTTCGAACCATGGTCCACGTCGAAGGTGGCTCGGCACTGTCGCCAAGAACATCCTCCGGGTGAAGATCTGCTCTGAGCTGGTGATGGCCGAGCGCCACAAAGGGTGATTCCGACTCACCTTCCATATCGGTGCCCGCCTCATCCGCAACCAGCCAAAGCATCTGCATGTACGAATAAAATGAAATGCTCTCGATGCGCGTTCCGCTGTCCGTTCGTTTGCTTACTGTTTCTTGTGCTTCGTGCCTTGCCTCTCGATAGGATGCAGATTCGGTGTGCTGCCTGGACCGCCTGGGTGAGGCAGCGGGGACATCTTCAGTCCCTGGGGGAGGCGGCGACCTTGACACAAACTGATGGGCTGGTAGATAGAAGCTTGTAGTAGGATACTCAGCAGGCGGCCTGGACCTGGTAGGAAGGTTAGAGGTTGGGTGCGTTGGGAGTGGTGGCCCGAAAACGTATCGATAACCAGCGGGTGGGTAGCGGTTCTCCTCGGGTACCAATGTGGGAACGCTGCGACCGGATCTCGGAGCGTTACCTCTGACGCGTCTTCTGGGAGAGGGCGAAGGAGTCCTGGTCCTTCTGGCGTGTCTGGTAGGAGAGGGCGAAGGGACTCTTGTCGGGTAAGTTCTGAAGTCATGCACTGGATACCTCCATGTCTGGGTGTAGGCATTCCGGGTGGATTGTCGGGAGGGTGGGCCCGAGGTGAAAGGAGGATCGTCGCGCAGACCACGTGCTGTGTCGTAGATAGGTTCTTCCCTACGCCTGGCACGTCTCGCTCTGCTGCTTGAACTCGAAGCGGTGCCACTGCTACCCAGGGACGTACGAGAGGCTTGTGGGTCGCATCTCAACTCTTCCAGCCCCAAATCATACTCGAAGTAAGCACTGACCTGCGAGGGGGACACTGAGGGACGGATATCCTGATCGAGACCCAGCCGCTTATGCTGTTTCTGTAGATAATGCAGGACCGTCACACCACTGTATTCAAACGCGCGTTGCAACGTTACTTTCGAAGAGCGGCTTGGACCAAAGTCCAGCATAGGTTCCCAAGAGGGATGAGCAGGGGGAAAGTGAGACTTGAGCCAATCTGACGTTGACTGACGGAAGAGGCGAGTCAGACTGGTGTGGGAGATCACGCGATCAATGGTGTGCTCGCTGAAGCCTGGTGGTCATCAGCGAAAGCAAGGACACAGCGACTGTCTGCCGCATAATCGGACTTACGATCCTCGTTGCACCTCAAGAGCAGGTCCACATATGCTTTGACGCTACTGTCGGGAATGTCACTGACGCGTCGAAGAATAAGGGGCTTGGTAGTGCTGTTGACTGTCATGGTGGTGGGTAGACTGGACGCACGGGGAATTGATGTACACCGGCCAGTCATGACGTACTCAAATACAACAGGAATGAGGAGCTAGTGGGGACAGCGCGGTGCAGCGTGGTCTATCATGCTCGTTACTATCCTTTGTTCGTACACTCCAGGCTCGAAGGCGTCTAAGGGGTGGAGCAGGTGTTCCCTACTCCACTGACTCCGAGCATTTCCACGCGAGGTGGCTTTAGATTGCACTCACCGCGGCCGACCTCCAACAAGTACTACGACCACTTTAGGGCCGTAGCGTGCTGGGGCCGCGTGGACTTTGACCCACCGGCTATCTTTTTCCTCTTGAGCTCGCTTGAGACTACGCACCACCAGCGCGCGAGAGTATTGGGATTTGGTTCCAGCGCCACGTGTCCACAGACCATACATATGCACAGAGCCTACCTATTCATAATGTTTCTTACTCACAGACCATGATTATAGGCACTACATGCACTGGCAAAAAGTACACATACAGATCGAGTCAGGGGTAGCACACATCGGACCGCTTACAAGGAAAAGACCCGACACCTTGAGGAAGAGCTGTTGGTTGGAGTAGGCGGCGGCGTCCAGTAGGCCCATGGCCGTTCACTTGGACTTTGTGCTTGTGATAGAAGCACATGCTCGATCCACGGATCTCCGTTGATGTAATCCGCGATCACCGTTCCCAATGCCGTGTGGTAGTATAGCGCTCGATACGCAGGGTGCTTGAGCCTGTCAGTCGCCACTCCGTCCGCCAGTAACAGCTGTCTGGCCGCTTCCTCCAGCCTTTCAGCGGTCGCGGATGGTATTGAAGGTCTCTCTTTGGCAAATACCAGGCCTTGATGCCTGGATCTGTGTTCCCTTTGCTCAGCCGTGTTCCACGTCAAACCCAAGATCATGTTGTCCCTGATCGCCGACCCGAGCACACTGGCTTTGTGGGTCACTACGAGTCAGTGCGCGAGTTCGCGATGGTGCACGCACCTCTCGTATCGTATCCCATAGCTGTTCCCATGGCTCGAACGCATCCTTCATAGAACTTGTGGGGGATGTCGAGGTACGAGACGAAGAAGCTCACCGGCGGCGAGGCGGCTCGGCTTCGTGATACCGGGGGAGATACAGACGGCATGGACCATCTGCCTTTGGATCGTCTTTGACTCTTTGCGGGCGTGATGCAGGCATATGTGCCATACTCCTCTGGCGAAGCCTCTCGGGATGAGCGCGATGAGACAGAGGTGTCTCTCCGTGGGTCAATCTCCGGGAAGCGGCGCTCTTGCACGACATACACCTTCCCGGCCGGGATTCGGGGGCCGGTGCGGAACGTGCGCGATCCTCCGTACTCGTAGTGGACACGTCCCGGAGGGCTGTCCTCGCGGCCTTGGTGGTGCGGGGCTCGCTCACGAGTCGTCTCCGGGGTCGAAATGAATACGGGGCGAACTTGCTGGACGACTGGTGGAGGGCCATACCGCCCTCTTCTCGTTTCATAGGGTTCCCGTGAAGACAGCGAAGGATGCAGGTTGGCGCGTAGAACCGATTCGCGCAGATCAGTGTCGACGGACGTCCGGCTATTTGGAAAGGAGGACCGGCGGGGCAGGGAGCTGGGGTGGTCCCTGTGAACACTGGCGGGGTTTGAGCCTCTAAAGCCGTGTGGTAAGCTGCCTCTTGATGGTACAGAATCCGAAGTGTCGACGGGACGCTCAGGGCTCTCGTGAACTCCCTGCGATTGCGAGAGCTTTGAAGCTCTCCTACGTGCCCGTCTCTCACCCAACGAGGCTCTCCTCTTGAGCTCGTCCCCGTTATTCGCCGTGTACGTCTTGAGTATGTCGGACAGTCGCTTGCAGTCATACTTTGTTCCGACCGAAGCCGGATGCAGTCTTTCGTGTTTCGGGATTTCACGTCTGAGGACCTGAATTTGTTCAGCTGCCTTCACGAAGTAAGCGACAGCCGAAGAGGTAGGCTTTACAAATCGGCGTGGCATGGTCAACTCGGGGTCAGTGCCTTTGAGCTCTTCCAGAAATTTCCGTCCGGCCTGATAAAGGCTCTGGTTCAGGCGTTTCTCCTCGTCAGAATCGGAGCCGACGTTCATGTAGACTTCCCAGATGCTCGGCCTCGGCTGGCTGGCGGTCCGTCCGGCCGTGTCTGAAACGAGCTCCGAGGCCAGCTTCTCGCGGAAGTTCTCTTGGAGATCCTCGTCTTCCTCGATACTGTTCCTAACGCCCACCCAGTACTTGTCACTTGGCTCATGAGCTGTCACTTAGCACCGACAGCCAACCCGCAATCTCAACCGACACCCGGCGAGAGTGAGCGGACACAAGGGATGGTTGGAGGGTCGCTCACCCGGTGTGCTTTCCATGATGAGCTCGTGCACGTAAAGATGGATAGAATCCATCGTCAAGCACCCAACAGGGATAAGGATGGAGCTGGGCGCGGATGGCATGGTTGTGAGTAGAGGCGCGAGCAAGTTCTGACGAGGGTGGTTAACAAAAGCGATCGCGACAAGTCTCAGAGCTCTTATCTGCAATGCGCACTCGGGTGTGACCGCGTGTGGCAAGGACAGCGATTTGGGCTTAGCGTACATCTCTCCACTTATCCTTTCACCGGCCAGACCACATGTGCGTCATGCCGTGAGCGCCTTCCTCGCTCCAGATGCGCCCTTTGTACATCCTGCGCCACTGTCGACTCCTGTGGGGCAGGCCGCAACTTGCGTCATCGACTCCATGGCCTTGCCTTCCAAGCCCTCGGGCGAAGGCACCATCATCTGTGGCCCCAATGGCTCTGGGTGGGGTGGCCTGGCCGCGCAGGAATCCCCTGCAAAAGCCTGCAGCGACTGGCTGTCTCCGTTCGTACTGAGAGCTGGCACTGCCAGGCTCTGGTAGGTGCCTCAAGATCAGGTCATTGGTCTCCGGGGTGTCCCTAGCGTAAAGGATCCGTCCAACCCCCTCCCCCCTTCCCAGCAGTCTGTCACGCACTTATCCAGGGCGGCGTGAGGGAGCAGTGTTAGTATGCCTCGCATCGTACGGGAAGGGCATGGCAAGGGGCAAAGTCTGGGGCGAGGCGATCGTCAGCACTGCTCATTAGTTGCAGAACGCCTTGAAGTTTGATCGAGTACATCTCGTGCTATCGCGGGAGTGAAGAGAAAGTTTCTTGGTGTGCTCATCGTTCGAGTTCTGCATAAGTGATACACAGAAGCCGAAGCTGTACAAGCATAACCTAGGCGCAAAGCGACCTCCACCAGGTGCCGGGGCGAGCAGCCTTGTCCATGGATGGGGGAGACACTTATGTCCTGTCCCGGGCGAACGCACTCATAGGACAGAATCTCTGTACTCGTAGCTGTTGCTCCAATGCTCATCGTGCACAAGTTCCATTCTGTCGATCAGTGTTTCGATTCTGTCCTTGCAGCTTTCCTGGTTCCCGTCGTTCGCCGCCTGTGTGAGGTCGTCACCGCCCTTGATAGGATTAGGCAGTTGGTCGGTGCCTGTGTCTGACGCACGCTGCGTAGGGGCAGCCTCCACGGATCCCAGCTCGTTGATCAAGCTTCGGAGCGTCTCCAGACCATTGGGGAAAAGCTGAACAAGCTCGGCATACGATGATCGTGTCTGCATGAATTCCGTCTCCTGGAAATTCTCCGCTTGCTTCTGCTTCTCGTCTCTGCATTCAAAGGCGATGCGCAGCAGGACTGCGGAGGAAGCTTTCATGTAGTCGGAGGCGGTCTCAAGGATTGTGGGAACACTGGTTGAACAATTGGGTTGTGCAGCCGTGAGCCAGCGGATAGTTTTGCAAGACGCATGGAAGCTGTCTTCAAGCGCAAGCAGCTGGCGGTCGAGTGTTCTCTCGACAAATGGGTCAAGTCTCGGTAGCAAGAAGCTCCCCACTTCGTACTGGAACTTCCCAGTCTCTTCAGTGCTGTTCAGCGTGGTTATCTTCGTCATGTCGTGCGTAGTGTGGCGTCTTGTTGGGGAAGGTGGAGGTGGTTGACGGGACGATGAGGTCGCTGGACTCATTATGCTGCCTGTACTTATACTGCCCAGGCCAGGCTAAGGCGCTGACGCAATTGAAAGGATCGGCCTTGCACTGTCCATCAGCCAGTGTCCACGCGAATCCAATGTGTGCCATATACTCGTCAGAGCCCAGGCTGTGGAGCCTTGCTTGCGCCCTCCTTTCAGGTGGCCGCGTAAGGACAGGCCGTACTGGCAGCGAGTGGTTGCACCTAAGACACCGGCTACTCGGCGACGCAGTGTGAGAGCAGGGCCGTCAGGGTCGGCTCCTCGGCCAAGAACAACCCCAAGATACGGGGGAGACGAACGGAGTCCAAATGAGCATCATGGTGACTGGCACAGCTGATATGCATTCATTGCTTCCCGAGAAAAGTGCGGCCCTTTTGCCTTGATATCTGTTATGCACATAAGAACACATCACCTGAAACTGCCTCAAGACCTTATCCCTTGGGGTGCCGACGCGGCTTGACGGCTTCCGTCGCGAACACAAGTATGGCTACCTTGCGCTGTCCGCGCCCGCATCTGCAGAAGCCGATGGCGATGCACCCGAAGAACGACATTGCAAGTCAGCCCTGTATGTGTAGCTGTCCCTCCACTGCGAATCGTACGAAGTCATCAAGAGCTCGATGACCTTCAAGACGTCAGAGTCGACTTCGCTGACGTCCGCCCTGCTCGCCCTCGTACCACCGCTCTCCGGCGTTGGAACTTCCAAACCAGTGCTGCTTTCCCCACGAGTCCGGGAGAGCGAATCGTCAACGGCCTTGTACATCTCGTCAAAGCTCTCCGTCATGGTCTGAAAACGTTTGTCGACTTCTTCCAAATCGCTCTCGATGTACGCGTCGAAGCCCTCGTCCGACCCCCGCAGGAGAATCCTTTCGCGGCAAACAGTCAAGCACACGCTAAAGCATGATTTGATGTCGTCGATGGCATTGTACTTCGCTATGCGGAGAATTTCAGGATCGTCAGCGACCGCTTTCCGAGAACCAACCTCTCCGCGGAGTATAGCGCAGGCAGACTGGAACTTGGCGCTTAACGCCGACAGGTGTTCGTCGAGCGCAGCTTCCCGGTCACTCCCGCGCTCTTCTACCCAGAAGCTCCACGGTTCGTACTTGAACGGCTCAGGTATCTCATGGGATGGTGGAATCGATCTCATCGGGTAAGTTGATGATTGCGAGGCGTATGTAGAAACTCAAGGTAGAACGATGGGTGAGTGACTCTGCACCCCTGCACCGCGATCGCTGGTCGTGCAATGTATCCTTGGACGCCGCGAGCCAGCAGTAATCAAGTGGAGCGTGACGTGGAAGAGGAAAACCCTGTGAAAGGAGTGCTCAAATGACGCCCGTCTCTCGAGCACCTAGCTTACGCGGCGATGACTCTTTGTTATGAGACGAGTCCAGGTCCACGCCCGACTTGCGCGGTCGCTCGCGGCTGCGCCCGAGGATACCATACAAGCCTTCTTCTCGGCAAGTTGATGCGCGAGCGTCGCATTCAGGCACGGCAAATGGTCGCGGTCCACCCTCCATTGCTGTTGATAAAGGTCAAATTAGGGATTGCTGGGCTTGGCCGGCTGTACGTTGAGTGGTGTGACTGGACGAAGAGGTACGGGCCACCTGCGAACGTGGTGATCTCTAAGGTTCTGACAAAGAGGCCTTGACGGAGAGCGCCCCAGAGGTACTCAGCGGATGGGTCCACTCTCTGTGTGGAGCTGAGTGTCAGAATGGCTAGCATCGACTGGGCCCATTCTGTCCACGCCGCGCTCTCTTCTAAGACACTGATTCAAGAGAGGCCGATGCGCCGTGCGAAGGTGTCACACGCCTAGTCCGTCACGAGAGGCCGGGAAGCGGCGATCGCCGGCGTGATAACCCGCCCCATTCTGCGAGCTTGCAAGCCGTCCGGTTCCACGGTGACCTAATATGCATGCTTGCCGATAGTCGACAATGGACACAAGATCGACGTCCCAAGCATGACTGCCTGAGCAGCATAATTCCATTCTCCAAATTTTCTGCGGGCATTCTAGGAACCTGTACGGCGGGATGGTCCGTCTTCCCGT
Source organism: Papiliotrema flavescens NRRL Y-50378 (assembly GCA_000442785.1). NCBI lineage: Eukaryota > Fungi > Basidiomycota > Tremellomycetes > Tremellales > Rhynchogastremaceae > Papiliotrema > Papiliotrema flavescens. The sequence continues at coordinate 22,785 of CAUG01000058.1, forward strand.
GGATAGGTTATCCGAGACATTTTCCGGCATTCCCGTTTGCAACCTCTGGTCTCGCGCTCTGTTGCTTTCCTTCTTCCCATTCCGAGACATCCTCGTACACGCACATCGACCCCGAATGTCCCGTCGGTCCCTCACGTCCTCTGGGCGCAAGCCATGGCGACATGGCCCCTTGATGCATACATCAGGATCGTCCGAGCCGACGCCCGGTCGATCTCTTGCCGGACAGCTCCCGATCCCGACGCCACACTTTGACGCGATCAGCAGGGAAAAGTCCGAGACATCTTCTTACGCATCATCTTGCGACATGACAATAAGCACGGAGATTCTGCCGAGTCGGCGTGCGAAGGACGGAGACGGGATCGGTTGCAGCCGTTATGCAGGGCCGACTTACGGCCATGGTTGGCCCGTTGTCAGTGCGTAGGTTCCCGTTGGTGCCGGAGGATGATCAGAAGACACCGCTTCATCACTAGTCGACAGAGGTCCCCTGCCCTTGCAAGTACCGACGGGTCGTGAGCAGGTACGAGGGTTCAGAGCTGGTCTCGCTCAACCACTAGAATGACGCCGCCTATTCGGCTCGGGCCACTTTGCGTTTCATCAACCATAGTCTCTCCCGGGAGGCGATCATTGGCCGACAAGCTTGCCCGAGAGAGGAGAGGGACGAACAGGCCTCTCCTTCGCAGGACAATGAAGATAGGCTCAACCCCTGCCGGCGTCGACCCAATCCCGAGTCAGGCACTGGGTACGCTATGTTCCTTGCTGCGCCAACAGTGATAGTCCATCTGCGCTGCGCTGGATACATAATGTACGAGGTACCCTCGCGCACGCCGAACAAACCCCCACAGAACGCTCACCCGACCTCTTCTCCCCAGTGTTGAGCATCGAAAGACCAGCAATCGAGTCAAACCCCATCCACGATGTTCGCCCGATTCTCGACCCTCCTCCTCGTGCTCTCGCTGCTGAACGCCGCCTTCGCCTGGGCTCCTCGAACGCCGACGTCGACGAAGCCGATCTCCGCGAGCGACCTCAAGCTTCGTCAGAACAGCCGTGAGAAGATCATCCAGCGCGCCACGGTCAAGCGAGCCCGCGCGCAGATCCGGGCGATCCAGCAGGAGCACAAGGACGTCTTTGGAAAGCGAATCGCTGCCGACCCGCAGCACTCTCCGAAGGTGTATCCCAAGTGCCCGGGGTCGAAGGGCCTCGGCTATGCCCACTACTATCACTGGGACTACTACTCGAACGATGTGAGTGGTGCTCATTGTGATGTCGGAACGTCGACTGACAGTCAGATCCCGGGCAACCCGCGGTACGCCGAGCAGGGTGGACACAACACCGAAGAGAATTGCATCGCCTTGTGCAGCGCCCACCAGCTCACACCCAAGAAACGAACGCCCACGCCCGACACATGTGAGTAGCTGGGGTCTTGATGCCGGCCAAGAGCTCAGCTAACAGTCAGCCTGCATTGGAGTCGTCTACGTCAACAACGGGCCATGCTACCTCAAGGGCGAGCTGTTCAAGTACGGGAAATTCCAGTACGGCGATGAGAAGCACTCAGTGGACCTTGTCGGTGGTTGTGCTGCCTGGTCTAGCACTGTGCCAGCAGACATGGACAAGGACTGCTGCGAGTTGTAAGCAGGTAGACTAATTCGCTTTTGGGCTTTCTGGCGTCGGACATGGGCAGTCCCTCTCACGTATCAGTCAAAACATGTATCATCGCATATCATGACCCTACAGCTTCTCCCAGTGTCTCAATCGGAACGCGAACAATGCTGTCCTGATATTGGCGCCATAGTCTGGATTGCTTCGTGCGAAGGTGTAGTGCTCTTCGACCGTGTTCCATCCACTCAGCTGAATCCACTCGTCTCCTCTCTGTACTTCATCGGCGGTGCTCCCGGCCTGCAAGGCTCCTTCACCCGGGACTTCTGCCGCTTCGACCCGCCAGCCTCCTCCCTCTCTTCCTTTGGTTGCGCTCGATAGTACGTGTGAGTTTTCAGCGTAGACCGAGCTGAAATCTGTCGCATGGATCGGGTATTGGAGACCTATTGCGATGTATGCCGCGTGGTCGAACCATGCCGGAAGATGCGGCTGACCAAGCGAATAATGGAAGAAGTCGATGATGTCCACCTCGACCGTCTTGGCCTGTACAAGAAGTTGCTGATTGCGTTCCGAGGTGATCCAGCGGTCATGAGCGTCGAGGCTGGGCCATACACCCGTCAAGAGGTATAAGCTCGGATCCTCGACGCATCGGAAGACGCGGAAGGTTTCGCTCCACTGGTCATCCGTGGCCGCAAGGGAACACAGTCCAGCAGCCTCGCGGAGGAAAGCGAGCCCCTGCTCGAGCTTGCCTGCAGCGGGTCGCAAGACAGCGTGCTCGACGATTGGCGCGTGGGAGAGCGGCCCACCGTGAGTCGAGAGAGCCGGCTTGGACGTGGACATCGTGGTGAGGTGAAAGAGTAGATACGGGCCAGACGACTTGAGAGAGAGTGAGAGAGACTACCCTGTAATTGTTCGGAGAATGTATCATCCTCGAGAAGCGGGTGGGTGGGGATGCCGGCTATAAGGTCCTGCCTGATGACCGTTCGTTCATCGCCTTCTTCGGTCGCCGAGGCCGAGCTGATCCAGGCTTCTGGTATCCTCATGCATCGCTTGGGTCTTGAGCCTATTGCTATAGTTGAAATCACGACTGATGAAGGCGTGGGAGACGGATCGCCGACGGAACGGAGCGCGACCAGCCGACTGGAGAGGTGAAACGGAACTGCCCGATGATGCATAGGGGACCCGCATCGCGCATCCTCTTCCCTCCCGAGGATTGATCGTCACTCCCGCTTCATCGTCGCGATCATGACCCGGCCTACACGGTCCGGGAGACGCTCAGCACTGACCGCGTGTCTCCACACCGATGCCGTGCTTGAGCGGATCCGGTGCTATCTGGATGGTGAGACCTTGTTGAGCGCAGTCCAGGTCGACTCGGCATGGTACGACGCCGAGGAGGAGCTGGTCGACATCGGCAAGTGGCCTGGCGGCTGCTGATTTCAAGAGATCAATGATGCTCCGGAGCGGAGGGTCGAATCCTTTCCTGACTCCAAATGCAGAGCTTCCTTCAGTCATAGTGGGAGCCTATCTTGTGCGGGTCGGTCTCCGCCTGCTGGCCTCTCGTCGCTTGGGGCAAACGCTATTGCAGATATGCAAAACGTTTCGGACGAACTTTCTACTATACTTGCTGCCCTCTACCTGTCCTCGTCCACATCCATTTTCCCATCGTCCTCCTCTTCCTCATCGGCGGCGGAAGCTGAGAATACCTCTTTACCCAGCTTTGACGCTCGGGGCGTTGCCTTCTCGCCGAGTGTCCTCCTGGGCTTGGGAGATGGTCGCGAGAGGTGGGAAGGAGTGACGGGCGACGGGGCTTCTCGGGTGGGAGTTGGCGTCGATGGAGCAGGGAGAGCAACGCTCGGCTGCTCCTTCATTCGGGAAATAGGGGATGGATTCATGTGATTGCAGCCTGGCCGTTAGTGCAATCGATGGCCACTGTTGTCGCGCTCACGTGGGCATATCCATTCTAGCGTCAGCTTGTGACATAAGACATCGGCCGCGAAGACTCACGCATGCGCTCCCACTCGTACTTGCCGCCGACCAGGCCGTTGTGCCTGAAGCACTCTCCGCACACCAGAGCACACTTGCTCTGCGACGCTTGAGCTGCCGATCAGCCTGCATTCAGGTTGCATTTATACCACTCTCACATGGATCATCCCCGAGGATCGAGTCCACTACACGGTCGTACCACCGCTTCTCGGGAGTGGGTAGTACTGGCTGGATCGCTTGCATTTGTAATTGGAGTGCGGCAGCCTGTTCGGGTGCGAGACCTTCCGGTAATGGCACAGGCGACCCTTGTCCGGCTGGCTGTCAGCCGAAGTTCTCTGTTTACTTCTGGTGGCCACTCACGAGCGGGAGTGCCGCCGACCCCGGTGAGATGGCCCGGAGCTCGGGGCGTACCTTGCTTGCCGACCGGTGTCGGTGTGCCAGGCTGTGGGCGAACAGGTGTCTGTGGTCCCCGTTGTCCTCGGCCCATTTGGGCGGGCGAACCTGCGGGACTGCCGGTCTCATCGTATCGCTCAATGAGCTTGCGGGTCGAGTCGTAGTTGGTAGCCTTCTTGATCTCCTCCAGGTGCTTGCGCTGGGTAGACAGCAGACCTCTGAGGTGTTTTTCTGACTCTTAGCCAGAACACAAGTGGGTTAAGTGACGGACGAACCCGATGAGTTTCGTTGACGAGCAAAGACGAAATGCAGAGCCCGGTTGAGCGACCACAAACTTGAGTTCAGCGCCGCAGCATACAGTGGGACGCCATTGGGATGACTCACAGGACGGGAGCCGCTCCTACGATCCCAGCCCCAACAGCCTTAGCCTCAAGGCCATCAGACCTCCAGCCAAACAGCCCCAAAGGCAGGTGTCTAGTCCACCAGAGTCCAACTAAAACCGCCCACAACGCAATCCCGTAGAGGTTCACGAGGAGCGACCATCGTCTCTCGCGCAGCCGAACTTCGGAAAGGTGCACTCTTGTCTCGTCGATCTCGGTGGATAGTCGAGCTAGCAAGGTCTCGTAGTCGGGAGCTGAGCTCTGGGTGTCAGCGATATTCCAGACCATCCTCGAAGCGTTCGTGGTAGCGGCAGCTTCAACATCACTCGGCGATACCCACCTTCCCAAACCAAGCGAACATGCCCATTCTCTGCGGATTTCCCTTGGAAGCCCCAACGGATCTATGAGAGGACGCTGAAGTTGGTGAAGGACAACGAAAGAAGAGGATGAGATGAAGTGTGACGTCGTGTTTGGGTGACGTCGATTTCGGTTAAAGCCAAACAATTTGGCCGCCTGTCCAGTCACCTTCCCCCCTCACCTGTACATATTACATCCATCTCACTCATCTTGCTCACTTACATTCCTTCTTGCCGTCTGATCCCTTGCGGACGCTGCTCTCGATGCTGAGGCACTTCGACGTGTCGCGGCTATGCCGTCCAGCGAGGCTGAGATGCCGTCCGGCGCTGCTGTTCCGGCCCAAATCTACATCGTCGCCTCCACCTCCTGACACCACTCCGGCAACATGGCCGGCGGCGCCTGCACGACGATTGTCTACGGCACTCGCTTCGCGACCGCGACCGGCCTCAACCCAAAAGAGATCCGACGATAAGACGCTGCTAGCGGAGGAGGCACCGAGTCAAATGCTCAGGCGCAGAACCGAGGACCGGGATTATGACCAAGCCAAGCGGCTGAAGGAAGAGGGCTCGCCCCGCACTAGCAGTCAGCACCTCTTCGGACTCGTGGTGTTGTGTCTCCTGACTCCCAGAGACCCCCAGTGCAGCTCGCAAGCGACTGCTCCCATCTCTTCGGGATCCTCACAGCTTCAAGCGGGGAGAAGGATCGCAATCGGCAGCCAAGAGGGCGTCGAGGTCGGATGAGATCGATATGAGCCAGCCCCGATCACCATTGTCAGCGTCGGATCCCTCAATGGGAGCGAGCCCTAGCCCGACTTCGTCTACATCCGTCGACGAAGTGGTAGATTTTGCGCACGCGGCATCCGAGCCAATTCAGCTGAAGCCGCCCTCTCGCAAAGGCAAGGAACGGGCTCACCCATCGACCCTACGCCGAAACCCCGCTGGCGTTCAGCTCTTATCGCCGTCACTGCATAAGCAGCTTTTCCCCGGCAAGGCGCTTCCTCAGCCTCCCCGGCATCTAGTCGAGCTCTCGCGCGAGCATCTCGAAGTAAACGGATTGAGGCCGGACGGTGCAGCGGTTCTATCCGAGATCAACATGGACCTCCCGCCGTTGCGTGGATCAAACATTCGGGATCATTTCCTTGCCCTAGGAAAGAGCGAAGCGGAGCCGTACCTGTCCTTGGCGAATGAGTTCGTCGATACGAGCTTGCCGCCAGCACCGGAGACATGGGCGACAGACTGGGCGGGATGGACCAAGTACCACGCGGATGGAACAATCGAGGCAGTAGACGGCCTTGGCGATGAGGACATGGTCTCATTCGATGTGGAGACGCTGTACAAGATCTCACCTTATCCGGTCATGGCGACAGCAGCGACGCCAACGCATTGGTACTCTTGGCTATGTCCCTCAATCTTCGAACCGGCTCCAGCGTCGCCCCCGCAACCTCGCCCGCGATGGGACAAGACGATCGACCCGGGTCTACCGGACAGCTTGATACCGATGTTTCAGGGGCACAAGGCACGTCTGGTCATTGGCCACAATGTCGGCTACGATCGAGCTCGGATACAAGACGAGTATAAACTCGACGAGACACGAACGCGCTTCCTCGATACGCTGTCTTTGCACGTGGCGACGCGAGGGATCACGTCTGTGCAACGCCCTGCTTGGATGAAGCACCGGAAAACGCGTGAGGACAAGAAGGCGGATGCGAAGGGTTTGCGCGAGGCTGCGATCGAAGCGATGAGGGAGGTCAACCCGGATTGGGCAGACATGCTCGAGTCTATGCCGGACGAGCCCGATGTCGAGGCGCCAGCAGCGGACAACAGCGACGACGATTCGGGACCGAAGTGGGAGGACGTGACTTCGATGAACTCGCTGAAGGATGTCGCCGCGTTGCATTGCGGCTATGCGGTGGATAAGACGGTGCGGGATCGTTTCAGCGACGAGACGATTACGCATGCGTCCCAGCTCCGCCCAGAGCTGTCAGACCTGCTACAATACTGCGGAGACGACGTCCGAATCACCCACGACGTCTTCAAGCGCGTCTTTCCGCTCTTCGTCCGATCATGTCCACATCCTGCCTCTTTCGCGGGCGCACTCGCTATGGGTAGTGCGATCTTACCGGTCAACGAGGCGTGGAAGACGTATCTCCAGAACGCGGAGGAGACGTACAGGCGAATGGAAGGCAACGTGGCGGAGAACCTAAGGAGCCTAGCGGAGAAGCTGAGACTTGATGGGCCGACGGCGGGTGATGTGTGGCACCAACAACTGGATTGGACACCGAAGAAGCCGCGATGGACGGACTCGGGCCCAGATGCGCCGCAGGCAGCTGTGCATGCTGTCGAGTCCGCCAGGAAGCTAGCCGGTGCGCTGACAGTGTCGGACGTGACCTCGACCGAGGCCTCGGCGACAGATCACGTCTCGGGTGACGACGCGATTGGCAAACCAGTAGAATCTCCCAACCTTGCTGCGACTCGATCAGACCCACGCTGGCTCGAGGTTCTCTCCGACTCGAGCTACCGGCCACCGACCAGCATCGAAGCGGTCCTTATACCGCTCTTGCTCCGCATGACGTACCACGGCTACCCAGTTGTCCACCTTCGTGATGACTTCTGGTGCTTCCGAGTTCCGAAAGCAGAGGCAGGTCAATTCCAGGAACGATACGGAGATCCCGTCAAGCCTAGTATTTCAGATGGCGAACTCTCGACCTGGGGGATTGATTATGACTTCTTTCGCACGGCTCCTGCCGGCAAAGCTCGGCGCAGAAAGCTCATATCGGTCAAGACGAAGAGCTTGCTGAAGTCAGAGCTAGGCGGACTCTCACCAGACCTCGTACTCAGCGCATTCGACGACGTCAATACCGTTATCAGCAAAATCCCACAGCTAGCCGCAAATATGGCGAACGCCGGATCCGGAGACCCCTGGGCCACGCAGCTTGAACAGCTCTTCCCGACTAAACAGAGTGAGTGATGCAGCTGAGACGAACGTTTGACATACTCACGATAAGCAAAAACGGTCTCGCCAGTGCCTGCAGCCAAATCATCCAGCGGCGAAGGGACATGGCCAGCCTGGTACCACGAGCTCACGCGGCCGATCAGCCAGCTCGCACCCGGTCACCTCGATCTGAGCCAGAAAAAGTCGGTAGCTCCGCTCCTTCTTCGCCTACAGTGGGACGGATACCCGCTGGTCCTAAGCCGGAGGTATAGATGGCTCTATCGAGTACCGCAGAATCAGATCACCTCTGACATGTTTGCCTCGGATGGCGCTGTCATAGGCCACGGTCCCGCCGTCGGTTGGGACAAAGGGCCAATCACCGGGGACGAGGCACTAGCTGCCGACACGGACCACCTCTACTTCCGGCTACCACATCCCGGTGGGGAAGGCAAGAACGTCGGAAACCCATTGTCGAAGAACTTTGTCAAGTTCCTCGAAGCTGGCAAGCTGGCTTCAGCCAGCAATGGGGACGAGATGGCCGCGCGGATCGCGACCGAGGCGACACAAATGAGCGTGTTGTGCAGCTACTGGGTCAGCGCCAGGGAGCGGATCATGGATCAGCTTGTGGTCTACGATACACCTTCGTCCGGCCTGATCCTTCCGCAGGTGATCACGATGGGCACAGTCACGCGTCGAGCGGTCGAGTCGACGTGGCTTACCGCTTCGAACGCGAAGAAGAACCGGGTCGGCTCCGAGCTGAAGGCGATGGTACGAGCTCCGCCGGGCTATGCGCTAGTCGGCGCCGACGTCGACTCTGAGGAGCTGTGGATATCGAGCGTGATGGGCGACTCGCAGTTCGGCATGCATGGCGCGACGGCCATCGGATGGATGACGCTGGAAGGTACCAAGTCGGCTGGAACGGATCTGCATTCGAAGACAGCATCGATCTTGGGCACATCCCGAGACGCCGCCAAGGTCTTCAACTACTCGCGTATCTACGGCGCGGGGGTGAAGCATGCAGTGCAGCTGCTGATGCAGGGTGATCCGAATCTCACCAAGGAAGCCGCTACCGAGAAAGCAAAGGCGCTCTATTCGGCTACGAAGGGAGAAAAGTCGAATCGGGGGCGGAACCTCGGACCGGCAGCCGTCCCGAGCCTTTGGCATGGCGGATCAGAGAGCTACCTTTTCAACACGCTCGAGGCCATCGCTCTATCGGATCGCCCTACGACACCTGCACTTGGTTGTGGAGTCACGAAAGCGCTCAGCCGGCGGTACCTCGACTCGAGCGCGACATACCTCCCCTCACGAATCAACTGGGTGGTTCAGTCATCTGGTGTGGACTACCTGCACCTCTTGATCGTGTCCATGTCGTACCTCATCAAGCGATATGATATCCAGGCCCGATACCTCCTCTCGGTCCACGACGAAGTGCGCTACCTCGCCAAGGACGAGGATCGATACCGAACGGCACTCGCTTTGCAGATTGCCAACGCCTGGACCCGTGCTCTGTTCTGCTACAACCTAGGCATTGATGACGTCCCGCAAGGCGTCACCTTCTTCTCCGCGGTCGACATCGACCATGTACTTCGCAAGGAGGTCAACATGCCCTGTGTGACCCCTTCACACCCTCACGAGATCCCATTCGGCGAGACGGTCGATATCGACCAACTGCTTGCGAAGGTTCCGAGCCTGGGCGAGCCGACTGAGTATGAAGCCGAATTCGTGCAGACCCGCGAAGGTCCGCCGGTGCAGCTGTTCACGGACATCGACTCGACGGCGCACTACCAGTTCCTCAAGGCTCAGTCGGAGAGGAAGGGGCTGAGGGCAAGGATGTGGCTCGACAAGCAGCCGGCTACGCTCAATTCAAAGGGCGTGCCGATCGGAGCGAAGCTTGGCAAAGGCAAGGGCGCGCGAGTGGAGCGTCTGAGGGAGAGCACGGCTCATCTGAATGGGCGGGCTAGTCTGGTGGACATCCGCGAAGCCCTGATGGCTTTCGAGGAAGAGGTGCGGACGGGCAGGAAGCTGACCCCGGACTGAGCCTGGGGGTAGCCCGGATTTTGGGCCTAGTCCACAGCGTGAACGGCCCTGTGCGGGTAATCGCCTGGACCTGCAGCCTCGCCCGAATGGGGAAAGACGCAGCCTTTTCTCGATCCACATGACGGGGTCTCACCTTTGTGCCGCGTCTCCACCCTGTCGCGCACGTGCAAGTGGGGCTTTGCCATGCGTGGGGCCGGTCTTCGGGCGCTGTCTTGGTCGCACAGCAACGTAATTCCGCGCGCAAGAGGTCACACCTATACCGCGGGGTCACGAACTGGCTCCACTCTGGCGTTATCGGTAGCACAGCCATGCATGCCTCGGTTGGTATGCTCGTAACATCTCGTTTGTGCGTCGAGCCTTTGCGCTGGGCGCTCGACCGCTTCGGCGTAGCGAGGTGGTTGCCAGGCCTCAGTAGGCTCTGCTGAAGGTGGAGCTATACCTCCCAGGTTGGCCGCGTGACCAGGCTTTCACCATACGCTGACGTCCCGTCACCGTGTCTGCGACGAGCACGCAGGTCAAGCTACTCGCCTGCCGTCCTTTCGCGTTCTGACCTTTGAAGCAGATGTGTTTCGCTCCAAGATGTCGCCTTCCCGAGTAGGTGACAGACGGAAAGCGCAAATGAGACCCACCTAGCGTGATTTGCCGGCAGCCTCATTTTGGCCCTCTCTCGCTTTACTCTCACTACAGGACCAATATGAGCGAAGCGAATCAGAGCTATGTCCATGCGAAGTCTACCGAAGCATTCTGTGCCCTCCAGCAACATCCAGGATACTTCTCCATTCCGAGAGAGAACGAGGACGAGCCCTACTCCGAGGAGAATCCCGAACACGTGATCATCGTGTGTCCGAACGACGAGCGGGAGGAATTCGACATGGACGCCTGCCACGCAGCGATCGCCGATACCTTTAGGATGACCAGCGAACACTACGCCGGATTAGCTGAGGACCTCACGCAGGTGTACGACTTCATCCATTTTGGTCCTCTGTTCGAAATCGATCCTCATTCAGGGGAAAGCTGGGTACCTCCGAGCGGTTGCAGTGTCATACATGCGGTGAACAAGGGTGAGCGACGGCACCATGCAGAATCATGCCAAGCGAGAGAATGTTGGGGGTACGAAGAAAAGTTGACGGCTACCAACAGCAAAACGTCCAACATCAAGAATACCTTTGTGCCCGATGATCAGCCAGACGCGGGGCTGAGCCAGATCGGGGGGCACTGGTGCAATGTGGAAGATACCAAGCATCGATTCCTGGCCAAAGGCTGGCTGGAAGCAGAGAGAGCAACCCAGTCAGTTCAATCAGGGATCAGCGAGGGGTCAGATCACGGGCAGCACTATATGTCCGAGCTCGAAATAAGGCTCAACGAGAATTGCGCCGAAGTGTACTACGATGACGACGTGTTCTGGCAGCCGGATGACACTGTCTATGGCCGAACCAGCAGCAAGCTGTCTGATGATCAGTCCAGATCTGCTGGATCCTACCTGTATCACTACCAGAACGTGAACGTCGAAATCGAGGTCGCGGGAAGGGAGCGCCGCAGGAAAGCACGGGCTTACCAAACGCCGGATGGTGCGAGGGGACAGGCCGCGAGTCCAGGGCCGCTCAAACAAGAAGTCACGTTCGGTACCGTCTGCAACCGAGGACATCGAAGTGATCAGGATCACATGGAGTGGCGCACTGTCTCCACCACGCGCACTGAGCGTTACCACCCAAAGACAGACCAAGACTGCCTGCATCGTGGATTTGGCACGGTCGGGGAAGCCATACATGCTGAGCAATCGGGGAGGGGCACGGCTGTAGCGCGACTACGGGATATTGTGCAGGCCCGTATCATGGAGTCGCTGGACAATGATATCCGCGCCAAAGACATCGGGACCATTACCGGTGCGCTTGAGGCATGGGAAAGGTTGGAAGCCCGGGGGATCGCAGATCTATTCCCGGGAATGACTCACAAAATCACCGAGAAGATCCCTTGCGTCTATCGTGTTCCCGAGGATCGTACGCTGGACGACGTCACGACTACGGAATCTGAGTCTTCTTGTTCTGCCTGAACACTTCGGCTGGTCGCGAAGGCGATTTCGCAAGGGGGCGGCAGGGGCATTCATGGTCTGGGCAAATCGCGAATGACAAGCACACCCTCTTTAATGGGCATATGCCTGTTGTTATGTACAATCTCGCGCTGGGCTAAATCTTTCTCCGCCGGCGGAAATGTGACATTGGTACCCTGAATTACGGGACTCACAATACCGCCATCGAGCCGAAAGAGTGGGCAGGACGAAATATCGCTCACATACCTGAGGCGACTTCGCAGCGCAGCAAGGGGAGCTTTATGCTTTCATTGTAGTCTAGTACGCGTGACATTGTACATATGCATGTGTCGGAGAGAACGATGCTCCCGCAACACTAATCATTTCTACGTGAGCTCTCTCGCTCAGCGTCTGCGCTCAAAGCCGCTCTGACGGTGAATCCAGTTGCTCGGTGCTCTCGCTGGCGTCTGCTGGCAGATGCTGCCGAGGACCTGACCGGAACGTAGAAATAAGCATGAGTGTGTTCCCACCTTGTCCGAAGGAGGCGAAGCTGTACAGCAGATTGACCAAGCAATGAGGTGTGTGATTCCCGCGGCGCCCTGACCAGAACCGCTTTGTACCCCGTGCGGTAGATGCGGCGTGCTATGAGGCAGATCTTCCGTTCGCTTGAGTCGCGCACGAATTGCAGGGTGCTGCATCGTCATCGAACTTGTGCATGTCACAGAAGCAGTATGGTAGCTAGACTCGACTCTATAGACAGCGTTCCCCACGGTCCCCCCTCTTTCCCAAAAGTATTATGCCCGTGCTTTGCAATGCATGACCTGGCTCATTCCGAACCGAGGTCTTCGAAACCCGACAGTCCGTCGCTGACGGATGCGCTGAAAGATGCAACCCCTTCAGTGAAGGCATCCCACAGGCTTTCTCCGTTAGCACTTGGAGGCTGTTGGGTGCCGGCGTCAAGGCTGTCCTCCACTTGCTCCGGTTGCCCCTCGCCAGAGTCGCCAAGCGCCTTCTCCCCAGATTTGAAAGCATTCTTGAGGGCATCCAACCTGACCCTGGAAGACGATCGGTGCAACGGTGCTTTTGGGGGCTTGAGAGTAACGGGCGTGCTGGAAGGAGGTTGTCCTGTAGCCCACTCTGAAGGGCCGTAGGCAAGTTCCTGGACGCTCTGGTGTGCTTGAACAGTTGTCGAAGTCTCGGCACAACCGCCAGGCGGATCATGCGCTCGCAAATTGGATTTGAGTTGCTCACGTTTGGCTCCGAACTTCTCGAGTATCTTTCTGTATGCCGACCCCTGTTCTTGCTGACTCCCTCCTTGTACATGATTGGAATCGTCAACGGTGCTGTTCGGGGAGGAAGCGTACTCCGGCTGCTTGGGTGGCAGCCACCCCAGACTCTGGGGCACATCGGATGTTTTATCGCACAGCATTCCCGCATCTTGAGATCCTTGTGAATGTGCTTCCCCGCCAAGTGCTGCGCTGGTGCTGGCGGAGAAAGGGTTTTCGACAAGCGGCCCCGCATACATGTTGTAAGTGGAGTCCTCGGACACGGGTTGATGTGCCTCTGTTGCGCGGCCTTGAGAGCCAGGCCCGGACGGGGTGGTCATGGCGACCGAGCCGGGTTCGGACGTTTGGAAATGATTGGGCGGCATGTTCCCGTATGTTGGCTGATGTATGACTTGTAAAGGAAGCGGAAATGAGGCCAATGAGCTGCGTGCACTGGGTGGAAAGTCGCGAGTTCAGTTGAAGAAGGTGGAAGGGGGGAGGGAATGGTGTCGTCCTTATAGAAATAGTCACAGGTGTCTGCGATCGATACAAGTGACTACTGTATGATCCTTTGATGGTAACGACCATTGTCAGCCACGGCTCATACGTGTTGCATGCTGCCTTCCTGAGTCTGGCCAACAGGGGGAAGTTGTTGCACCCTTGGAGCGACGACAGCGACCGGTCGACGTTTCAAAATACGTGTGGGGGGTGTCAGGCCTGCTCATCCGAATGCCAAAAAGCATTCTCGCTCAAAGTGGTCCAGAGGACAGCCATACAGGCCGGTCTGGCCTGTTTGCGCTCCGCTCCCATACACTCGCTATGAAGAGCGGGGTCGTTGTCGCTAGTAGCCTGAGGAGAGGAAGGGGGGCCCGCGCGGGGG
>CAUG01000059.1:0-45992 GCA_000442785.1 Papiliotrema flavescens NRRL Y-50378
CCTAACCCCCTAACCCCCTAACCCTAACCCTATGATACACAGGCATGGCACAGCTCACCCGTGAGACTCTTCACGGCCATGTTGAGATATCGCTCCAACCCTGGAACCTGTACCCCAACGACCTTGGCTTGGTCGTCCCAACGCCTCACAGCCAGTTTCTCGTGTAGCCAAGGGTCCTTCGCGGCCACCCTGGCTTGTTCAGGCGAGAACGGACCTCCCTTCCGCGTCAGCGCTGTTCCGGCGGTGATTGGCAAGAACTGACCTGATACTTGAGCGTCTCTTTGCTCGTCTTGCTCAAAGCCTCGTAATAGTCCGGGTCCACCGCGAGGTATCGCTTCGCCCAAACATGACTTCCGACCAGCTCTGTCACCTTTCGCGAGAACCCAATCTCGAGAAGGGACTTCTCTCCGACCACCTCGTGTGACTCTTTGCCCAGAAAAATGCCGTCGGCCGCGAGCATCGGTGGCATCTTGTCGTAGTCTGACTCTGGGATGAAACGCCCCATGTCGTGCAATAAAGCGGCGAGGACCGTTTCGTCGTCCGCATTTGCTTCGACGGCGAGATGGGCACACTGGAGCGAATGCTCGAGCTGCGAGATTGATTCGCCAATATAGTCGCCGTGCCCTTGCGCTTCCAAGTACGAGAAGAGTGTCTCCACCGTCTGCTGCGCATTGCGCCTGACAGCTGGGAGTACGCCATTGAGCGTTGTAACCGGAGCCGTCATGATCTATTGTTCTGAGCGGGATGCATGGTGGATGACAGAGGGTATGCGGTATGTATATAGTCGCCCACATACTCGTTTCGTCTTACGCGCCGGAGCTCGGCCAAGAATCGACATCTTGAAACCTGATTCAATTCCGCTCCTCTGCCGCATTTGGGCGCGAGTAGCAGGCGGAATTGGGTCAATAGCGGCTTTCGCGGCTTTCGGAATACGAAGGCATGATGGCCTCCTTGTAGTGCGACACTCCGCTCACACGTGCGGTCGTAGCGCAATTCCCAGAGCGCAACTCCGCAGGTGTGAGAAGCTTGAGCATCGAGCGCCCTACCAAATTGCGTTAAATGTAAGGAACGTCGGAGCCGTCTCCCTGCACCGCATTCGGCAGCCATGTACACCCTCACCCCGGCCCAACTAGACGCCTACCATGCCGACGGCTACCTCCTGGTCCGCGCTCCCGATCACGGTCTCTTTTCGGACCCGCATGTCCTGCAACATTGGTCTGAAGAGGTCCGCACGTGGCCGATCGAGCAGAGCGTCGGCAAGTGGATGCCTTATTTCGAGGACACCCCGGTCGGCAAGCAGATCATGCGGACCGAAAAGTTCGTGGACTATCACGATGGCTTCCGAGGGATTTTGGAGGGGCTTAACCTACGGGGGATCATGAAGCAGCTCGGAGGACAGGTAGGCGTTTATGATCAGGCGAGCAGCAGTCGGCAGAGGTTTCTCGCTGATGCGCAGCCCATGCAGCTGTTCAAAGACAAGATCAACTACAAAATGCCCAACGGAGGAGGGTTTGCGCCCCATTTGGACGCACCGGCGTACGATCACATTTCCAAGGTGGAGCACATCACGGCCAACATTGCCATCCACCCCGCGACTCCCGAGAAT
Source organism: Papiliotrema flavescens NRRL Y-50378 (assembly GCA_000442785.1). NCBI lineage: Eukaryota > Fungi > Basidiomycota > Tremellomycetes > Tremellales > Rhynchogastremaceae > Papiliotrema > Papiliotrema flavescens. Next base: position 1,607 of record CAUG01000059.1, read on the forward strand.
GGCTGTCTCCAAGTCGTTCCGCAATCTCACCGTATGAAAGTAGACTTCTCGCACGGCGGTCACATCGCGGCCGAGTGGTGCGACTCGCACACATGGGTGCCGGTTCCCCTTGCCGTGGGCGATATCCTCTTTTTCGGCAGTCACCTGGCTCATCGGAGCTTTGCCAATCTCTCGCCTTTCCCGCGTGCGATGCTTTATGCGACGTATGCGGCGGAAAGCGATGGACCCGAATTGCGGGAGCAGTACTACTCCCACCGACGTGTGGCTTTCCCTCCGGACTACGGTGGGTGGCGCTTGTATCCCCCGCGACTGATGAGGCTGAGCGACAGAGCGCGTACCCGGTCAAGATTATTCTGCTGGTTGGCAGACGTATGCATTTGCGGCGCCCTTTTCACATACCGGCATTAGCACTGCAGCGTGATCTATCGCCGTTGACTTGATGCATGTTCATGCTGAATTGGAAACCAGACCCCTTGTAGTGCCGTATCGCACGGCACGACGGAATGAATGGCGGGACGCGGTATATTGTCTAGAGACAAAGTACAAACTGCACGAACACGGCATGCGACCGGGAGGTGTCGGGGTCAGACCTGAAGGCGGCTCGGAGCTGTGCGAATGTCCCAAGCTGAAACATCGGTTTTTTTTCGATCCAAGGGACCCATTCATGCATTCCGCGAGCTATCCGTCTACCGATCACTCCCGTCGACGAGGTTGGTCATCATACAATCGAAGAGGACATCGCGCATTGTGATCGCACTTTTGTACCGCATATCCTCCACCGACTCCTTGGAGTAAAACGCCGAATGCGGGGTGACCACTAACCTTCCAAGCAGCCAGCCCTCCCTTTCACGGTAGGCCTGAAGTAGTCTTGGCAGTGGATCGACTGGTGGTTCAACCTCTACGACGTCCAGACCGACTGCAGCGAGATGGCCGGAGCGGAGCGCGTCGTACAAGGCTTCGAGGTCGATCAGCTCACCCCGAGCCGTGTTGATCAATACGGCGCCGAACTTGATCGCTCTGAGGGATGTCGCATCGATGATATGTCTTGTCGACGGCGAGTGCGGACAGTGCAAGGAGACGATATCAGCCTGGCTCAAGGCAGTCTCCATCGTTTGTGCGCGGTCAATGTCGAGGGCTCTGTCCATCCCATTCGAGACGTGAGGGTCGTAGAAGACAACCTGAGCTCAGCCCTGGCAGTAGATGGACTTTGGTCCGGTGACTGACGCGGAAGCCAAATGCCTTGGCGCGGAGGGCGACTGCTGTTCCAATCCGTCCCAGACCAACGATGACCCATGTCCGGTCCTTGCACCGTTGAATGAGGCGGGGTCTGTCGTCCAGTGCCGCCGGTGGCGTATCGGGCAAGTCCACCGGACTCCAGCCAGGATTGGGGAGACGCTGGGCGTCGTGCTGTAGAATTATCCCTCGGCGCAGCGACAAAGCTAAAGCGAGAGTGTGGTCCGCGACCTCGGATGTGCCGTAACTGATGTTGTCAGCGAGTCTGTTCCGGACAATCGGGTCGCACTCGGGCACGTTGTGCAGTGTGACGCCTGCATCCGAAAGCGCCCTCCGGTTGACTCGATCGTACCCCACGCCAGTACGGACCAAACATTTCAACTTGGGAAACCGGACGAGCTCCCTGTCGTCAGAGTCGATCACACGCCCAAGAAGGGAGTTACTCGTGGCCAAAGTAATGTCGAAGCAGCAGGATTCCGTCGACTTGACTTGTCAATTCGAGCGGCACTGCAGTGAGGCTCGTGTTCGAAGCGGAACGTACAGGTCGTTATCGATCGCTCGATAGAAAGGGAGCAGTGCAAGAAACGAAATGCTCGCGGGTTCTGAGCGGCGGAGAAGATCTCTTCCTGCACGTCAGTCTGGCAGAGCTTGGCCTGCGTGGGTGTGCGCCGACTCACCTCGAGCTCGCTCGGCGGATATCTGTCTGTGATGGCGAGGATGACGAGCGGCGCTCGGTCGATGGGGCCGATATTTGGTACCATGTGGAGAGCTCGCTTTACGTCAAGCAGTACAGTTGTCGCGCAATTCGCTGCTGTTTTAGGTCAAACAGGCTTTTCTAACAGACAGCGTAGGGAATAAGCCTGTTGGGATTGGCGGGATTCGCGCTGCGTCGCAAACGGAACAAGCTCATCGGGATTGGCGGGATTGAAATCCACCAACCGACGTCTCTCACTACCGGTAGCCTTCCGACGTCTTTAACGCAACGTGAACCGAGCACAAAGCAGGTAGCGCCCCACTTCTTGCCGTTGAGCAGCCGTGTGATGTGGCGTTCTTTGCAACTCAACGACGGGATCATCATTCCCGGCATCGCTTTCGGATCGGCGACACGACGATCGGAAGATGCGCCGGCGAAGACTGTCGCCCATATAGTCGCAGCGCTTCAAGCAGGTTTCCGGCATCTCGATACGGCGCAACGTGCGTGTCTTACTTTCTAGCGGGATTACTGCGTCCTTTGCTTGGACTGCTGACTGGAAGAGTATGGAAACGAAGCCGAAGTCGGCGAAGCTCTCCGACAATCCGGCGTACCCCGATCACAGATCTTCATCACCACCAAGTGGTCCGACGGATCCATGAGTCCGCGCAAAGCTTGCAGTGCGAGCCTGAAAGCACTAGGGGTGGACTATATCGATCTCTATGTGATACATCATACGTGGACGTGCGGAAACGACGTGCCGGGAGCATGGAAACGCATGGAGGAGTTGCAGGCGGAGGGCTTGGTGCGATCAATCGGCCTTTCCGCGTACGTGGACTCCCGCCGTCAGCATTTTGCTGAGATGTGACTCTATGTTGACAACAGATTTGGGCTCAGCGAAGTGCAGCAAGTCCTGGCGAGCTGCACGGTGACTCCCGCTGTGCATATGCTCATGCTCCACCCCAGTGTATACAAGGAGACTCGTCCACTTCTCGATCTGATGCGGGACCGTCGGATCGTCTGCGGCGCGTATTCATGTCTCAAGCCGTTATGGAGCGAGGGTCGAGATTCGAAAATCCAGAAGACTGCCTGGGAGCTGGCGGCTCGATATGATTGCACGCCAGAACGTATTCTGATGACGTGGTGCGCGGCACAAGGGTACGTCTGGTCTTCGGAGATCAAACGGACTGTACCGGCAGCTCACACGCAGGGCCGTCTTGTACACTTCGAGCACCTCAGAGGCCCGTATCCAGGCATATTTGAGCGGAGAGCCGTTCGAGCTGAGCGAGGACGAGTTGGAAAGATTGAGCCAATGATCAATTATCTACAGGTCGGGCAGAGTCACACAGCAGTCTTTACGTACGGTTCATGATCTTCTCCAGAGTTCCAGGTACAATATGTAGCATATGCTGTGAATGCGAGTGAAGATAGTGAGCATCCGCGAAGATCTGTTTTTGGGTCCGCAATTCGGCCTCGGCGCTACAGCTCGGCTCCGGGCGAGTCTTGCACGTTTCTTCGCGGAGTTCGCACTCGGCGTTTGTCTCATCACCATCATCATCGTCATCATCCGCTAGCAGGCTGCCTCATGCCCTCCGCCCCTCAGCACCGCGCCGAGACATCGGCACAAGGTGCGCGCAGGCACAAGCGCCTCTATGCCAACTCGTGCATAGTGAGTCTTGCCGCCTGCCGCCCATGCGCACGCCCCCCGCGTTGACCATTACCAGCCGTGCCGGCAGAAAAAGCGGTCTTGCGACGGCGCTCGACCCCAATGTGAGAACTGCGCCAAGAGCGGATCAGAATGTAGCATCCCGTACGCCACATGCAAGCTGAGACTCTCGCTCATGAGCAGGGCGCCCGGTCGTTTCCTTCGTCATGCTCCAGCTCCAGCTCCTCGACTACCTCCCGCTGATCATCGCGTCGCTGATCCCGCTAGCCGCAGCGTTGCTCCAGCCGAGGCCCTGTTGTCTCGATTGACGTCACAGATGGAGAGAATGGAGAAACGGCTAGATCGAATGGAGTTTGGCCATGATGCGGAGTTGCACCGTCTGGCTACGGACGACGGTCAGGCCGACCTACCCGACGGGCCGGACGCGCCAGGTGGAGGTGGGAGTGATCGAGCACATCAAGTTGGACTCGATCTACTGGGGCAAGCCATGGCAGAGGACCCGTTGGGGTATTCTGCAATGCAGTGGCCGGAGAGTGCATTCGAAGAGCCTCTCGGGGAGACGACGTTCGAGCTGGATGGGTCGTCCGGCGTCGGGGCAGCTGGCGCATCAAACGTCGAGTCGGACAAGCCGGCGGGCGCGAGATATCGGCTCACGGTAGACGAGTCTGGGAATGTGAGCCCACTCAACCCCCTCTCAAAGCTGCAGCTGACGGCAGATCACCTATCACGGCGTCACTGCCCTCGACCAAGGTCAAGACATGCCCATCTCTCCTTCCCATACCTCTGCCAATGGCGCCACCGCTCCCGCCTTTCCGCTTCCCTCTCTCGCCGAGTCTATCGCGCAGAACCAAGCCCTAGCGCCGATCTTCCAAGCCCTTGCAACTTCGAAACACATCTCAGTCGCATCAGACGTTGGTGACGCCCTCCTCAAAGCGTTCACCTGCTACGAAGTGTTCGAGATTATCGAACAAGCGACTTTCCTCAGGGATATGGTCCTCGGCGGGCCGTGCTTCTCCGAGCTGCTGCTCATGGTCATCTACGCGTCTGCCTCCCGGATGATTGACGGGTTGACGGAGGAGCAAAAGCTCGCGCAAGGCGATCTCTTTGTCAAGCTGGCCAAGGCTTATTTGTGGAAGGAGATGGAAGGGCCGAGCAAGGTCACCACGGTGCAGGCGTTGCTGCTGCTCTCAAGCAGGGAATGCGCACTGGGGGAGCCGAGCCAGGGTTGGAATCATGCCGGCTTGGCGTTTCGGATGATACAAGATGTTTGTGGAGCCATCTCCATGTGGAAGTTTCGCTGAGCACAAGCTCGGCATTCACCATAGCCCAGAGTCGGTCTCTGGCGTGTCAAATCTGTCGCAAGAGGAGCAAGCCACGCGCGACCGTCTCTTTTGGGCCGCCTTCATATGGGACAAGTGCGTCAGGTTTCCCTCCTCGCACTGACCTCCAGAACGCTGTCACTAGCGCTCGGTCGAGAGCCCACCCTAGCTCCTCGGCCCAACGGCGATCCCTCCGCTCTTCCCGACTTCGGCGGCGATGATGAGCCTTGGATCCCGTACTTTGCTCACCCGCTCAACTGTCCCCCATCTCTTCAAGGATACATATACCCACGGACCAACAGGGGTCTCGCCTTCCGCCTCCTGGCTAGGCTGTGTATGGTGTGTCCTGCGCTTCTGGTCCGACAACGCTTACGGCAGATCGTCCATGATATCATATCTGGCCTTTACGGTAGCCAAAGCCGCGACAGTGTCCGGCACATCCGCGCAGCGTTCGTCACAAAGACGCGCAAACGGCTGGACTGGTTATGGCAGGATGTGCCGGCGCACTTGGACCCGAATTCGCTCGTCTCACCTCCGCCACATGTATTCATGTTTCTGCAAGTTGACGACACCGGTCCGCATGTGTGACTCCTTTGACGAGCAGGATCTTCTACCACGCCTCGTACATCCTTCTCCACAGACCCACAGTCGACCCGCAAGACTTGGCTAGCGCGTCCGGCCCGGCTGGTATATGCCTCGAGCATAGCCGAGCGGCACACGAGCTTGCCACACGTTTCGGGCGGACCTTTGGCAAATACATGCGGTACTTGCCAAGGTACTCCTGGTTTGTTGCAGCGAGCTTCGACGTGGTGTTGCTCGACAGCCACGTGGCACAGGTGCAGGAAGCTGCCCTGGATCGATTGACGGTCTGGCTGCAGATCATGGAGCAGGTGGGTCGCTCGCTTGGTCTTCTCTCCCTAGCTCTCCTCGGTCGCTCTGAGAAGGAAAACAGGTCCACGGTGGAGACTCATAGCAGAGTTTGCTTCGCGCGCCGAGCATGCGCCGACCACTTCAAAGTATCTCTTCCAGGGTGTACGAGGTCCTCGTCAAGCAGCCTTTCCTCGCACAGACTCTGTATGTCTCCAATTCGCGCTCGTAATCCAGGCATAATGGGGACGGTCGCGCTGATTCAGCAGCTCTGGCCAGATTGCTATGGATTGGCTGATTAGCCAGCGCCGCTCGGGGCTGGTCTCGCCGGGGAACTACAGCTTGTGGGGTGCAAGCGGAGGTAATGACGCCTTTGAGTTTTTCGATCTGCTACAAGCCGCCTGAAACGTCTCACCGGTCTTGCTACCGGGCTGATCCACCTTGATGTTGCGTTGATCCCGCCCTCCAATGTGACATGAAACCACACGTCGAGACCATCGCTGTAGACCGCGGGCTGTCGTAGGAGACCAGCTTGGCGTGTACCACCCGGGCTCGTTACGGTAAACATGTATCATGTATCGTCTGACCCTCTTCTGCGGCGTTTATGGTAGCCAGTGCGATCGCCCGCATCGTTCAAATCTCAATCAGCCGTATTCGATCGGCGCTTGTGAGTATACCATCGGCGGCTGATAAAGGTTCTGGGCATGCGCCAAAGCGGACGTTGGCTCGCTCACCGGCGGAACCATTTCGTCCTTGATGCTTGTGTGTCGACTCGGTAACATGAAATAGCCGCTTTTCCAAAACACTGGCCCAGTTCTGATCGATCGTTCCCGCCCACCTCCCCATGTCCGGATCACATGCCGTACGCATATAGGAGCAAAGCGACGCTTGGGGCCTGATTTGGATGCATGCTCGGCGACCGTTGGCAGTTACGCACTCCGCTACGCGGGGGACTCAACTCAAACAGCAGATATCTTATAGGCGCAGCGCCCGCGGGTCTTGGCAACGACCAACCTCGGCTCTATATGGGCTCCGAAAGGCACCGGTGTCACGTCGCGGTACCAGTTCCTGGGGATCAGGCCGATGCAAGCGCGCCCGTTGTCACGGGCCTGCTCGCAAGGTGAAAGACGGGGTTCCGGCTCTTGTCTCTGGCGTCTTCGGCGGGACGCCCTCCTCCTCGGACCCGTGCTTCCTCTCTGCATGCGCCGTTTAGATCCCGACCGAGTTGAAGACACGAGAGATCGTCAGGTACAAACACGATACGCGGGAGAATTCCAACGTAACACCATATACCCCTTCCGGTGGGACGGGACCTGAACGCGCCGGTCCCTGAAGTTTTCACCGTTACAGTTCTCGGCCGTCTCCATTGATCACGTACCTCGATCTACCCGAGACTCGCCGACCATCCGTAGGCTGCCACGCAAGCTGGACCGGCCGCAGACGAGACGCCCGGCACGACCATGCAGAGTCTGCGATAAGCGGGATCTCAGGGCCTACTATGCTTGAAGGGGAGCCGGGATGTTTGTTTACTTTTTGCTGCTGCTCGATCCTGTACCGTTGTTCGCTTCCTTGTAACGATACTCAGCCACCATCCGGCCCGTGCCGTGATCTGCAAAAAGATGGCACCCCGCTGCACACGCGTCTTTCTCGCGCGGTTGGGAGGAGCTTGGATGGGTTCGGGTATATAATGCGCGTCCCTCAGCATACTTGCCTGAGTCTGAATACTGACACACAATGAGGTCGATCTTCGCCTTACTGCAGCTGTTCTCGCTGCTGGCGGTGGCCCTGGGCCTCGGCCTAACAGACACGATAACATGGGGAGGAGACAACTCGCGAGCGAGCTACCAACCGTGAGTGCTGCGCGTTATGATCATCCAGCCCACTGACGCCAGGAATCACAACATGGACCCAGCGATCGTCGGCAGCCCCCAGTTCGGCCAGATCTTCAAGACTGTGCTTCCCGGCAATTACGGCGGCGTCAGTGAGCAGGTCTTCGCCTCGCCGTTGGTCTACACCCCAAACGACGGCAACCAGTACGTCTACCTTGCGACGCAGCAGAACAATATCTACAAGCTGGACGCGAAGACCGGTGTCATTGTCGCGTCGCGGAACCTGCACATCCCCTTCCTCACGACCGACTTGTCCGGCTGTGTCGACATCAACCCGCACGTCGGCTCGACTGCGACTGGTGTGATCGATCCGGCGACCAACACATGGTACCTTACCACCAAAACGTACGTCGACCAAAACCCCAACGGTGCCAAGGGCCGACCCAACGGCCGATACTACGTACACGCCATCAATGTCGATGACCTGTCCGAGCGACCCAATTTCCCCGTCGACCTCGAGGGAACCGTTGCGCGAAACAACCCGGACCGGTCGTTCAACGGCGGTATCCATCACCAACGACCCGCGTTGCTGCACCAAGGGCAATTCATCTATGCCGGCTTTGCGTCCCACTGTGTCCAGTACAACTTTACCGGCTGGATCATGGGCTGGGACAAGTCCACGGGAGCGATTGTGGAGCGCTTCGCGACCGAGGGCGCGGGTGTCAAGAACACCACGCCCGGTGGAGGGGTGTGGATGTCTGGAGGTGGGCTTGCTGCCGACAATCGGGGGTCAATCTTTTTCGCGACGGGCAACGGCTACGCATCACAACTCAACGGCATTCCTGTCTCTGGCCGACAACCGCCAACCTCGCTCGAAGAAGCTGCCGTGCACATGACTATCAACGGCGACGGCACGCTTACGCCGGTCGACTTTTTCATGCCGTGGGAGAAGACTCAGCTCGACGGCGCAGACAAAGACCTGGGCACGTCCCCGTTGCAATTACTTCCCAGTCAATTCTCTTGCGGCGATGTCGGGCGCATCGGGGTAGTCACGGGCAAGAGCGGCAAGACGTACTGGATCAACTTGGACAACATGGGCGGGTACCAAAACGGCCCGAACAAACTCGACGCGGTACTGCAAACGTACCAGAATGAAAACTCGGTGTATGCGGGCGCCGGAGTGTACCCTCTTGAAGGCGGCTACATCTACATCAACGTCATTCAGTACAAGACGCACGTGTTCAAGTTTTCGTGTGACGCGGGCGTGCCGTCTTTCACCAAAGTTGCCGACAGTCCGGAGAAGAATGCCTACATCTTGGGTGTCGGTCACGGCACGACAACGTCGTTGAACGACCAACCCGGGACAGGCTTGGTGTGGACTTCCGATGTCGAGAACTCCAACCTGCGTATTTACAACGCTGTGCCGCAGAATGGAGCTCTCACCTTGATCAAATCGTTTGTCATCCCCGGTACAACCAAGTTCCAGCGACCAGTGTTCGGCAACGGCAGAGTCTACATGACGACCACACTTGGGCTGTTCTACGGTTTCGGCTCGCCGGTCAACCTGCCGCTCAATTGCTCGTCCTACGACTTTGGCACGGTCGGTCTGAACAACACGTCGGCGTTTGCATCGATATCCTGCACGGCCAGTGTCGACACCACGATCACAAGCATGTCGCTGAGCGGCAACAAGAACTTTGTGTTCGGCAATGTTACTCTGCCCGTGACCGTCGCCAAAGGCACCAACTTCACCTTCCAGGCAGCCTTTTCGCCCCAGCAAGTTGGGCCGCTGTCGTCAGATGCGGTGTTGAACACCACGACTGTCGCCGGCTTCAGCAGCAGCACGCCAGTCAGACTGCGTGGCACTGGTCAAAGCACCAGCGCAATCCTCGCTCTCACGCCAAACACGGTCAGCTTTGACGGTGTTATCGTCAGGCAGGCCGGAGGTGTCAGTCAATCGATGATCTTGCTCAATCTCGGTGACGCTCCGCTCAACATCACCGCCGTCGGGTGCTCGAACTCGTCCGAGACGGGTCCTTTCACGTCGACTTCGGTCTCTAATGGCACCGCCGCATGTGGGCCGTTTGCTTTTGCCCGACTCCCCTCCACGATCGCCGGAAACAACCAATCCACCGTGGACATCACCTTCAGCCCCACCGATTCGGGCAACTTTGCAACATTCCTCCAATTCCAGTCCACCGGCGGTACCAAGGTCGTTACCATCGTCGGTGTGGCCGGCAGCGCTCCCAGCGCGTTGCTCGAGTTCCAGACTCCGGACGGCACTGGTTGGGTCAAGTACGACAACACCACCGCCTTCTCTTTCGGCGATGTCGTCGAGGGCACCTCGCGATACCTCAAGATGCGATTGACCAACCAAGGCGGCAACAGCTCGTCGCGCCTGTCGATCACCGTGTCCAAGCCTCCCTTTGGTGTGCCCGGCATCATCGGCGCGCAGAACCAAGTCGACCTCGCCGAGGGTATCACCTTGGGTCCCGGTCAAAGCGCCAACGCCTCGCTGTACTGCTCCGTGCCAAAGAGTCAGATCAACGTCGATGCGTACTCGGGTTCGGCCCACTGGACCATGAATCTCGGAGACCTCGGCTTTGGCAAGCAGAACATCAACTTCACTTGCAACGCCGTCAGCCCGCAGTCGCTCCCTCAGTTTGCCAACGGAACGGCTCGGTACCGCTACCGCGGGTGCTACAAGGAGAACAACCCGGGACGACAGATGAAAACGCAAATCTACACGACTGACGACAACACGAACGAAAAGTGCACCAAGGCGTGCTATGATGCCGGGTACGCTTTTGCCGGCACGCAGTACTTGCGTGAGTGCTGGTGCTCACCGTACATCCCGACGCTCCAGGTGGCCGACGCCAACTGTAACTTTGCCTGCACCGGCAACCTGAACGAAGTGTGCGGCGGAAACGGCGTGAACGGTGACGGCTCATACATCTCATTGTTCTCCGACCCGACCATGATCAACGGCAACCCCTCGACCGGACCGGTGGTCAACCCAGGCGTGAATGGGTGGCAGAGCATGGGCTGTTACACCGAGGGTACTGGTGGACGGGCATTGCCTGTGGTCAAGAACCTTGGCAAGTTCAACTCTGTGGCCAATTGTACCGCGGCATGTGCAGGTTACGCATATGCCGGTGCCGAGTATGGTGCCGAGTGCTACTGCGGATCCTCTCTTGGACAGGGCTCGGTCTCAGCCCCTGTTGGAGACTGCAATATGGTGTGCGCCGGCAACGCGAGCGAATTCTGCGGCGCGGGGAACCGGCTCAATATTTATGCCTTGCCTGCGAGCTCGTCGTCCGCCTCTGCCTCGTCATCCGCGTCGGTCTCGCCTTCGGCCGTCTCGACCACCTCGAGCGCAGCTCCGACTCAGACCGGTCCGATCGCGCCGCCTGTGATTGGGACGTACGCGTATGTGAGCTGCTACACGGAATCGACAACCGGTCGAGCTCTCAGCGGCAAGACGGTGGCCTCGGACGACATGACACTGAACAAATGCGCTACGGCCTGTGCAGGATACACGTACTTTGGCGTCGAGTACGCGCGCGAGTGTTACTGCGGCAATTCGCTGGGAGCGGGAAGCGTCAATGCCACCGATGGCAAGTGCACCATGACGTGCATGGGGAACCCGTTACAATACTGTGGAGGCCCCGTCAGGCTCTCGTTGTATCAGTTCAGTAACACGACGACCAGTGCAACGTCCACCGCTTCGTCAAGCGTGGCTTCAAGCTCGGCCCCGGCCTCGTCGTCCGCAACCTCGTCTGCGTCCTCCTTGGTGTCTTCTTCGGCATCCTCCTCAGTGTCGTCTATGCTCAGCTCATCATCGGCATCTGTGTCACCTTCTTCGGCTGTCTCTTCCAGCGACTCGATCTCGAACTCTGCTGTGAGCTCGACCTCGTCATCAATCAGTACTAGCGCGTCTGGCACCGCTTCTTCGGTCTCGTCATCGACCGACAGTGTTTCGGCAAGCGCCACCGCTGTCAGCTCGTCTTCCTCGTATGTGATAATGAGCAGCTTGAGTCATGGTCATGGTGCTGACCTCTAGTGCCGTATCCAGCGCATCGAGCAGTGCTACCGACAGCGCCTCGAGTTCCGCGTCTGCATCAAGCAGCGCGTCTTTGAGCACCAGCGCTTCGGGCAGCTTTTCTGTCAGCTCGTCGGCGGCGTCCTCGAGCGCTTCACCGAGCTCTTCCGCTAGCGACTCCTCAAGTGCCTCCTCAGGTGCATCCTCGAGTGCATCCTCAAGCGCTTCCTCGAGTGCCTCTTCTACTGCTTCAACGAGCGCATCTTCCAGCGCGTCCTCGAGCGCCTCATCTAGCGCTTCCTTCAGCGCGTCATCCAGCGCGTCCTCGACCGTGCCGTCTTCGGCTGCCCCATCGCCCTCCGCCTCCACGGCCTGGACGTACCTCGGCTGTGCGAACGAGACCAACCCTCGAGCGCTCAACCTCGGTGCCACCGCGTCTAACACCATGACTATTCAAGCTTGCCAGTCCTTCTGTCTCTCCAAGAATTTGCCCCTCGCTGGTCTCGAATACGGTCGAGAATGCTACTGTGGCTCCGCCCTCAACTCGTACAGCGCGGTCGGGTTCACCGGTTGCAACATGCCGTGTGCGGGATCGCCCAAAGGTTCGCCCGACATCTGCGGCGGCAGCTCTCGGCTGTCAGTCTACAACTACACGGCCTATGTTCCGCCCCAGCTGGTCCCGACGGTCGGTACGTTCAAACTGCAAGGCTGCTACGGCGAGCCGGCAAACAAGCGAGCTCTTCCGACTTATAGCTTCGTCAATACCACCAGCATGAGCGCTGAGTTGTGCGTCACGGGCTGTCAGACAAAGGGGTACACTTGGGCCGGCATGGAGTATGGACAGGAATGCTGGTGTGCCAATGCACTGGACGCAACGGCGCCAAAGCTCGCCGACTCGCAGTGTAACATGGTGTGTCCGGGTAACCAGAGAGAGTACTGTGGAGCGGGCTCGAAGTTGGCCGTTTACAAGTCGGCGTAGGGTCACATCGAATTGGGTCTTTTGGGTTTCATGCATGGCGATAGCTTTTCCAGACTGATTGTTGGACGCCTGGTTGGAGCGTCGAGCCGAGATCTTCGGCCGCTGCCGAGCCATGACCAGCGCTAGCGCGATTGACAGGCCTTTTGAACAGACATTAATCTCTCTCGTGTCATATGGTCACGTTGATTGTGGCCCGAAGATTGATGGCCGCAAAAGGCGGAAGATGTGACGGGACATAGGATAGGCTGGACAGCAGAGGAATGCGGCAGCTGGTGCGTCTGCCGTAGCTCCATGGACACTGCATCCGACTGTAGATCAGCTTTGGTACTTTAGTAGAGACTTGATGGGAAAGCATTCCCCCCGGTGCTTGCTCAAAACCTATGTAGGATTCTGACAGCTGCTTCTTCATCCGTCGCCGCCTTCTCTTTGGTCGCAATTAGACACGTGTCCCGGTTCCAGCAGATAACACTCATCGGATCGACGCGTGAGTCATCGGCGGGCCCCGATCGGAACTTTGTTGACATTTCTGGCCGAGGCTCATCGATCGGATGCAGTCAAGCAGGCGTCAGGTTTCGAGATTGCGATTTATGACCATTCGAAACCTCTTTGACGGTGCGTCGACATTAACAGTCGTGTGCTCACCTGCAGTACGTGTCCCTCGAGGGCATGAAGTACGAGCCGTCTACGATGCCGAAGAGCTCGAATCGATAACGATCGGCGAAATTATCGCTCCTTATAACGACTATTACTTGCGCTGGGATGAAGTGGGTTGCTCAAGCTTTGACCCGGCTGAAGACAGAATTGTGTTCCACCTAGCATACTTGACGAGTGAGTGGAGCATCTGGATCGCGTTGACGCACAGATGGCGCCAGGAAGGAGATCCTTTATGCGATAGCGTAGTCCGCGAGCTTCGGATCGGTCCTGGTCAGGATGGCTTGCAGGCTATCCTTGACCACCTGGAGCTTCCGACGACAGCGCAGCTGCAATGTGTCCGCATCCTCTGGTCACAGGTGAGCTGTGACTTGATTGGTCACTGTTCTGACGATCAGATATCATGCGAACCTCCGGAGGAGATCACTGCACTCGACGAAAATAAAACGGCCACCCCCGCAATCACATCGTGCAACCGCCGCCCGGCACCCACAGTTGCCGAGGGGCAGGCTGTCTTCTGGCGGTACTCTTCTCAGATATTCTCGGCCCTACTGCACTTTAGCCTGGCGGGTGGATTCTCGGCGGACAGGGTTGTCGGGGTGCTGAGGGAGACGAACTATCTCACTGGCGAGGACCGGGATAAAACATACCGCAGGCTGCTCGAGACCACGCAGGCTATCACGGATTATATGGTAAGTGGAGCGAACTTGCCGAGGCTGACTGTAGAATGACCTCACACCGGTGACCGGCCAAGGGTGGAAGTCGGCAATACGGGTCCGCCTGCTCCACTCGAGCGTGAGAGTACGGCTTGGGGCTAGGCGGGGCGTGTTCAATGCGTACAACGACAAGGAGGACGGCGTGCCAATCAACCAAGAGTGAGCATCGCATCACAGAGTCTAGCTCAACGGCCAGGGACATGCTGGCAACGCTTGGGGCGTTTGCAATCGCTCCGCTGTGGTCGCTTCAGCGGCAGGGCATCCGTCTCACGCCCGAGGAGGAGATGGCGCATGTAGCAGTCTGGAGGCACATCGGGTACGCCATCAGACGTGGTTCGAGCTGATGATAGATACTACCTCGGCGTGCAGCCAGCTCGTCTCAAGCAGTATTACTTCAGCGTCGACACCGCCTCAAAGATGTACGCCTGCAACACGCTCCATCTTTTCTCCTTCAAAGCCATCCCTTCGAATCCCACGCAGACCAGCACATATCGCCTATTGGCCGCTGCTGCGAACCGTCCTCCGCTCAATGCTTCCATCGAGTACACGCTTGCGTTGTCGCGCTTTCTACTGGGTGACGGGCTGGCGGACCGGCTGTCGGTGCCACGAACAGGCTGGCGCCCCTTTTTACGGATACGCTTCGCGATGACGATCGAATGGGCTTTGGTCTATTTCGGACGTGTGTGGACGAGGCGGTGGGAAGTGGAGAGGGTGACGATGACGCGGTTGCTTATCCGCATGATCGTTTGCTGGCAATTGGGTGTCAAGCGGACGAAGTTCACTCCAAAGGTGCACTTCGCAGAGGACGAGGACAAGCTGGTGCCGGGACATGATGACGATGAGCTGGACCCAGGCGTCCGCATGGGACCGGAAGCGGGCAAGGCGGCGGTGAAGCGGTGGAAGCGCTTAATCATGGAGATGGGTGTCGGACTGGTGATCCCGATCGTCGCCGTTGTCGGAGTGGGGACCTGGTCATGGCGATAGATTGCCCCATGCATAGTCCATTATAATCAAATCATCAAAGGAACAGCGTTATAATCATCGCGCCCAGAGTCGTCGACAAAGTGCCAGCTCCAAAGATGCACATACGATCGGCACCGCCTGACGGCCGCGAAGCTCCGTCTGACGCTACAGCAGAAGCGGAAGCGCTAGTGGTCGGAGAGGCCGACGTAGTCGACGACGAGGCTGACTGTCCCGACGAGGAGGGGGTTGATGGCGACGAGGAGGCGGACACCGATGTCGATCCACTGCTCGTCGACACCGCTAGGGCAGCGTCTCCCACTTCCATCGAGTCGATGGTACTATTTCCCGTTGCCGCGTTTTGGTACCAAGGCCGACCCCATGCGTCCGCAATGTTCTTTACCTCCCAGCCCTCCGTCAGAGCCGGGTGCACGCCCTTAAACGCGTCGACTTGGCTCTCTCGGACTTCGTGGTGGAGTACATTGAGTCCCTGCGAGCGATCGGAAAGCCATCCGCGATAGACGTCCGCGATGGAGGCGACGGTGGTGTCTCTCCCCTGGTCCAAGTTCCAATCCTTCGAGTCGTGGCTCCAGATGACCGTCTCGAGGCCAAACACCTGTTTGGCGATAGCCCGCACACGGTTGTCCACGTCACCGAAAGGTGGTCTCCAGTACATGGGGATGCGCCCCTCGTTCATATCCGCCATGATCTGCATCGACCAACCGAGCTCGCCGACAACTTGTTCGTTCGTAAGGGTGGTGGCTACATGTCAATACGGGCGAGTTTGGGTGATTACGCACTGTACTGGTGTGACCAAGTGTGCACAGCGATGTGCCCACCTCCTTGCGCAATCGTCTTGTATAGGTCCTGGCTAGACTATCAGCTCACGCGCACTCGTCATAACACGGTGACCTACTTTCGGGTGATGTACGACCCGATCATGAAATGCGTCATCTTCCCCTTGTCATCTTGTGACTCCAGGTATTTCCATAGCGCGTCAGATCCACCCGCCGGCCCATCGTCGAACGTTATGGCAAGTGTACCCGCTGGCGGCGTCTGCAGGTCGTCTGGGTGCGCGCATTCATACGTGAAAGAGCAAATCTCCGGATCCGTGATTTCCCGTCCGGGGTACGTCGGCGTGCCAGAGCCCTGGGCAACAGGGATGTCGGGGATGGTTGCCGATGCTAATTTGTCGAGCCATGCCTGCGGTAATGTCGACCTGTCTGGCACCGCATCCGCAGGAGGATACGTGCGGTCTGCCAGTGAGCCCGGTCTGTTGCAGCGGTCACGCACCTTGACGCTTGAACAGTGACGAAATAGAATCCCTCTCGTGGGCCTGTTTTGTGGGCACAGCCGAGACGAGCGTCGCGATCAAGAGGAGACCGAGCATGATATGTGCCGAGGATGAGCAGTGAGCAGAGCAGACATTCGTTTCTCATCTTCACAGGCATATATGGATGAGCTCGATAATGGATCTCAGGGAGGATGAGACCAAACAACGAAAGGCTTGGCGAAGGCATGTGCGGCGGAACAAAGCGAAGATTGGGATCAGGTCTTTCCCGTGAGACCTGAGGGGCTTGCCCATTTATGCTTGAACCCTGTACATCGCCTTTGCCAAGCATTGACACTGCTCTGTCGGATGGGACAAGAAACAGCCGACTGGCGCGTAGCTGACCGCGAAATTCAATCGTCAAGACGACGCTAACACTACTCCGGCCGGTGACAAAAGTGCGTGTCTGATCACATGCCAGCGCGTGTCTCACGTGTGAACAAACACCGGTCGGCAAGGCGATGAGGCCAAGCGAAAGATAGTCCATCGCCTCGGCGGCACCTCACATGCAACTAGGCTAAGTGCATTGACATTCGTTCGCGAAGGGATGACGTCAGAGTCGCCTGTTCATTGCATGTCGGTAGGCGTTGCGGTTCGAGTGCAGCCCATGCCCCCATACACCTGCCCACCTTCTGCCGGACGCTTGGCAAGAGAAGCTAGTAGCAGGTATCGGAGTAGACACCAGTGAAATGAAGATGCTGCAAGAAAGGACGATGTTCCTCGTATCGGTGACGACCGAGGTCCCAAATCTCGTGCAAGCACGCGGTGCCGCGATGGCGTGCGTTTTGACCATCGCTGCTTGCCAAAAGCGCATCTCACGCCCTCGCTGTCATGGGCATACTAGACATGGATAGCTTCGCATGCAATGGCATCTGTCTTTCACCAAGATCCACCACACAGCATGACCGTCGTACTCGACGTCCCTCCCATCCCTGCCTGGACACCGCCATCTGTCACACAGCACGACTGTATGCGCTGCACCCCGGTGCTTCCCGGAATCTGCTAACGATCAGTACCTTGGGCGGAACTGGAAACGATTGACTTGACCTTGCTCGAGTCGTCCGACCAGGGTGCACGTACCGGTCTCGTAGAGCGAACGAAGAAGGCTCTCACCGTCGACGGGTTTCTCTTCGTCACCGGCACCGGTATCTCAAGCGACACGTTGCGCCGAAACCTGGCCATCGCTCAACATGCTATCAGCGGAGTTCCTGCCAATGAGAAGCAGGAATACGCAGCGAAGCTGGAAGAGGGATCGTACGCAGGGTACAAGCTACGAGGGATCTGGAAGAAGGAAGGGGGAATCCCGGACAACATCGAGGTGAGGGCACCTGTTGTGACGGCGCTGATACCAGCATTACAACTTCGAATCTGACACGTTCAACAGCCAACATCATCCCCCGTCGCTCCTCCCCTTCATTCCCGAGATCCAAGCCTTCGCCGAGCACACCTACAATTACGTCGTATACCGCATCCTGAAGCTCGTCTCGCTCGCACTGGAGCTGCCCGAAGATTACCTTTGGGGGCTGCACGATCATAACGGTCCCATAGGCGCGGCGTGTCAGCGGCTCATGGGGTACTTTCCTCGTTCAGAGGAAGAGGAGAAGGCCACCGAGGGTATCTGGAGCAAGGGACATACCGATTGTGGGTTCTGAAGAGGAGGGCACGGCTCAAGCCAGACAACTCGATCTCTTTGCTGTACTCGCAGCCGGTATCGGCGTTGCAGATTCTCGGCAATGACGGCGAGTGGAAGTGGGTCAAGCATGTGGAAGGTGCTGGTAGGCTACATAATGATTGACCGTAAAACGTGTTCTGACTGCAGTCGTGGTCAACACGGCAGATGCGCTGGACTGTGAGTGGACTCGCTTAGTCGCGGCGACTAATGACAGTCCTCTCGGGCGGCTTGTTCAAGGCCACAAGGCATCGGGTCATCCGTCCGCCTTCCGATCAAGCCGATATCATTCGCTACATCCTTATACACTTTGCGAGGGTCAAGCGAGATCTGCCTCTGGAGCCTATCTGGGACTCGCCATTGGTGAAGCGGGCCGGCAAACATGCCTTTCAAGATCGCATCGACGCCGGCGGGAAAGCTCCAACGCAGGATGAATGGCTGCGGGAGCGGATTAGACGGACCGGCAACGAGTTGTGTAAGTCATACTTCATGGTCCATCGCTGACCGGCAGACATCAAAGACGGAAAACCGGGTCAAGGCAAAGTCGAAGAGGAGGTGCTGGGGAGAAAAGTCGAATACTACGTGTGATGACGGACATGAGTGCCGGGGGCCAATGTTCCGTCACCTTGGCGGCAGTGGCATGAAATGACACCATATCTCATAGCGCAGTAGCTCAGCCCGGCTGAGAGTTTCGCACCTCGTCGCCTTCGGCTCACCCGCAAAGCACGCGGACTCCGCGCGCACGCACCATCTGGAATGTCATCATCAGTCATACCCGATGGCGTATGTTGTTGCCGTCGTTTCAAAGTGACGAGCAGTTTCAGGAACCCCGATCACATTGATGAGTTGTCGGGAAGAACGACGGGTTTGGCCGAATCTTTCCATGGAAAGCGTCTCCGAACAGCATTCATCCGATCAGGCTGCCAATCCGGACAACCACGCGAGCGATAGCGTGATTTTGACGCGAGACTGAGTTGACCTTGCGCAAGGCTCGGCACTCCACTGATTGATACCGCGTCGTACTGGAACATACAAATGGACGGGCCCGCATGTCAGATGTAAGAGACATGCCCCAAAATGTCATCGTCTGTAAATCCCGACATCATCCTGTCCGCGCCGGTGGCACCACCGCTTCGTTCGACGGACGACAACGAGAAGCTATCAGATTCCGACGGCGCTTTCTCGATTGACAAGACCGGCCTTGATGATGCTGGATTGGTGAGCGACTGCTTCCTTCGCAAGCTGACTCGTCAGTTTTTGCAGACCGTCAATGTCGATGTCGATGCAGTGATCGGCAATGCTACGGAAGCCGATTTTGCTCGAGTTCGCCGCAAAATCGATTGGCGTGTCCTGCCGTTGCTGTACTTTACGTATGCGCTTCAAAACATCGATAAGAGCACTCTCGGCTACGCTAGCGTCTTCACTTTCCAGCAAGACCTCGGCCTCGTAGGGAAACAATAGTGCGTGGCATCGTCAAGATGAGTGGTGAGACACCGTGCTCACGTGCAGCTCGTGGCTCGCATCGTTATTCTACTTTGGCTACCTTGTATGCGAGTACCCAACTACCTTGCTGTCCCAGATGTTTCCCATCGGGAAGTTCGTCGGCGCAGCCATCATCGTAAGTGCACATGTGCCTGCGGCTTCTCACCGCAGATTTGGGGTGGCATCTTAACGGCGGCAGCTGGAGCACAAAACTTTGCCGGCATGGCCGCCTTGCGATTTCTGCTCGGCGCGCTCGAGTCGCTGATCACTCCCACGTTTGTCCTCATAGTGAGTGGGTTGACACGGGAACAGCGCACTGAGTGCAGAACGGAATGTACTACACACGACAGGAGCAAGCATTGCGGACCGGCATATGGGCAAGCGCGAACGGCTTCGGGCGTGAGTGATTGGGCTGGGCGCTTTCCTGACCTGCAGAGATAGCCGGAGGCTTGATATCTTATGGGGTGGCGCAGATCGATGTGCGGGGTATTCCCGGCTGGAAGGTAGGGTACGCGCGCATCTTCTGCGCTGACATGCAGTGGATCTACATTATCAATGGCATCATTACCTGTCTCTGGGGCATCACAGTGTTCTTGTTGCTTCCGCCCTCGCCTATGAAGGCCAGTTTCCTCACGGACGAGGAAAAAGTCCTCATCATCCATCGTATCAGGGCGAACGGCACCGGAATCATCGCCCGGAAGCGCAAGTGGTATCAGACATGGGAAGCATTGAACCCGTGGAAAGATCCTCAGGGGACTTTGCTGTTCTTGACGATCTTCTGCAACGAGATCTTGAAGTGAGTTTGGTGAATCGCCGCGTGACAAAAATACTTATGTCCAGCGGCTCCTTTGGCGCATTCAGTGGTCTCACTATCCGCTCGTTCGGGTTCGACGGCCTGCAAACGACGCTGATCCAGCTCCCTATGGGATTGATCAACATGATCTGCATCTCTGGGGGAGGCTACTTGACGATGAAGATCCCCAGCTCAAGGATATACGTCGCGATGGCGATGCTGATCCCGACATTTATTGGCTTGTTGCTGCAGATCGTTCTGCCTCGCAGCAACATTGCCGGGCTTCTCACTGGGGGTGAGGATGAAGTATTCGCACCCGACTGCGGCTGACCTACAGTCTATCTCTTCCCGCCGTACGCGACTTCGTTGTTTATCTGCCTCGCCTTGCCAGGGGTCAACTCGTCTGGCTACTCCAAGCGGCTGACTCTTTCGTCGTACGCTTTCCTCGGCTATGCTGCAGGCAACATCGCGTCAGTCATTCTCCGGTAAACTATATTGGTCTGACAAGTAGCGGTCCATTCACCATCAAGAACGGCGAGACGCCGGCATTTCGCTCAGTGTTCATCGCCTGCATCGTTTGCATCGTTCTTCAGGGGATTTTCCTCGGCATCTTGCGCCTCCACTATGTTTTGGCGAATCGCAGACGCGACAAGGCCCTTGCCCAAGGTCAGGTGCAGAACGACCCAAGGGATGAATTTGCAGACAAGACGGACAAGGAGCTTCCAGGCTTCCGTTACGTCCTCTAGTCTCTCAACGAACATAGGATTACGAGACGGTCGTGTCGTAACACTTGAAGCAGATAGATTCACAGAGCTTGAAACTTGCACAACTTCGCCGCATGACGCTTGTTCACCGATGCACCTTCCTCTGTGTTGCAGTCAGACGCCAGGATCCACCAGATACGTGGCGCACGCCTGCGTTCTATGCTAGACCGAAAGCCTGCCGATCTTGATGACGTTCGGCAAGGGCTTGTTTGCAAGGGGCATGTCGGATATGATATCCCCTGGCCGGAGAAGCACGCGCACCGGCAATCCTCCGGGCCGAGTGATTGGGCCCAATCACGTATGGCTGGTGACATATCGTCTGCACTTCTCCATTCTCCAATACCAACGGATGAGTCACAAGCATGCGGCGTCGGATCAGCATACAGACGCTGGTCAAGGCAGTCGTGGACGCAAGGCCTATGAGCTCGAGGGCTAAGCCGCAGACCGGGATGCGATCGGGTAAGCGAGATGGCCGGGGCACGTAACGAGAGCTGATCACAGGCTTGACCAATTACGGAGACGACGAGTTCTCTTTGTTTCTTCGTAAAGCCTTTATCAAGGGTGCAGGCTATACAGATGGAGCGCTGGATCGAAAGATTGTCGGTATAGTCGACACAGGAGTAAGCCTCTCAACGGATCGACCTCGCAGAAGCCCGTAGCACTGATGCGCAGAGCGGGTTCAACCCATGTCACGCCAATGTCCCTCAATTGGTCGAGGCGACGTCAAGAGGCATCATGCTCGAAGGGTGTCTACCGGTCCCATTCCCAACGATATCCATTCACGAGGCATTTGCACATCCCACTTCTATGTTCCTCCGCAACCTCATGTCAATGGACGCCGAGGAGATGATTAGGGCGCAACCTATGGACACGGTGGTCCTCATCGGCGGATGCGATAAGACTGTTCCCGCTCTGTTGATGGGCGCAATCTCTGCCGACATCCCAGCCATCCAGCTGGTGACGGGCCCGATGGTGACGGGATCACATAGGGGCACACGGGTGGGAGCTTGTACCGATTGTCGGCGGTATTGGGGAATGTATAGGGCAGGAGAAATCGACCAGGAAGAGATTACAAGCGTCGCTAACGAGCTGGTGCCGAGTGCTGGAGTGAGTAGCCAGAACCTGGTCGTCACAACTAACACCAGACGTGCGGAGTCATGGGAACCGCCTCGACGATGGCTTGTTTGACAGAGGCCTTGGGTATAGCCCCGCTCGGATCGGCCACGGCACCAGCCAATGTCGGCCAGCGACTGCGTATAGCGGAGATAACGGGAAAGCTAGCAGCAGGCTCGCTGCCTCGACCGAGCGAGATTCTCTCGCGCAAGTCGTTCGAAAACGCCATCACTCTGTTACAAGCGTTGGGTGGAAGCACGAATGCGGTCGTCCACCTGCTCGCCATAGCCGGACGTGTGCGGGGTGTCAACCTGACGCTCGACGGTGAGCCTGCTGTATGTGTTCCTGCTGACTCCAGATTTCGACCGAATAGGTCGTCAAACGCCCTTGTTGGTGGACTTGAAGCCAAGTGGGATGAACTACATGGAGGATCTCTACAAGGTGACCAGAGTCGTAACCGCGGCTGTGCAGCTAACAACGAGGCTGGAGGTGTCCCGGAGATCTTGCGAGAGCTCGCACCGTTACTTCATTTCGACGCTCTAACAGTGACCGGCGAAAGTCTGGGGGTAGAGCTCAATCGTATCGGCCTTCCTTTCGATCAGGACATTGTCCGCCCGATGGAGGATCCACTGGCGGGAGAGTCATCGCTGGTCGTACTGCGAGGCAACCTTGCCCCGGACGGCTGCATACTGAAGCAGTCTGCCATGGCCGCGCATTTGAAAGAGCACGAAGGCACGGCGTGTGTGTTCCGAGACCTAGAGGATATGATCGCTCGGATCGACGATCCCGATCTTCCGGTGGATGCTTCAAGCGTGTGAGCTCAGCCCGAGATTGCCGGGGCGTACTAACCAGCAGGCTTGTCTTGCAGAATATCGGGCCGGTGGGAAATCCGGGGATGCCTGAGGCGGGTTACATTCCAATACCGAAGAAGCTGGCCCGAGCCGGTGTCAAGGACATGCTGAGGATCTCGGATGGCCGCATGTCAGGGACCGCATCGGGCGCAGTCGTCCTACACGTGGCGCCCGAGGCAGGCATCGGCGGACCACTGGCGGCAGTGCGAGATGGTGATAGAATTCGACTTAGCGTGGAGGCGAGAGAACTGTCCTTGCTCGTCTCCGCTGAGGAGGTAGCGACTCGGCTTCACGAATGGGGCGCCTCGCCAGCAGCTGCTGGACTCGAAGACGGGAAGAAAGCGAGAGGGTACAGAGGTTTGTACAGGCGGAGCGTGCTGCAAGCGGACAGAGGAGCTGATTTCGACTTCCTTACCGTCGATGGGCAATGAACGTACTAGTTGGGAGATGATGCAGTTGGTCAGCGCTGCTTGAGCGTCCCGGTGCCGGTCACAGTCCTCATGAAAGTGGCCATGAAGGCGACCCACTGCCAGCGCCAAGGTGGCATCGATTTCGGCGGTCCACTCCCAAACCGCGCGGCCATGTCAGCGGATGACTACGCCGGCGTTCGAGGCTCATTAGTGTCGCACAACGAGGGCTCTTGGCATCAGTACAGACATGCAATGTCTTTGACGACGCTACCTACCCGTAAATCCGTGTTCCAGGCGCAGAGTGGCGCCTTGAATGCCGAAAGCCTCGCTCCCCGATTGACGGCTGAGTCACGGGCTGTAAATGCCGGCATGATGGCGTCGAAACAGGTCACAAGGGTGATCAGCGGGCCGCTGCTTGCGATATTGACCTGCGGGCGATCCTACCTCAACGTCGCAGATCGGCGTTGGCGAATATTGCCCCCTTTGGCAGCGGAACGATTGGCAGCCCGTTCCTGGAAGGGAAGGGAACGTGACTCACCTGACGGTGGCGTGAGATGTGGAAGCGATCAGGCGAGGAATGTCTCATGACAATTATTCCGGATGTGCGTGTCGTTTCTGAAACCTGTGAGTACCCCGGACCACCAGACCGAGGGATTTAGTCTCGCAGCTGTTCGCTATGGCTCATGAGCACTGTTCAGATGGCAGAACTCGCTGCGCACCCCAGAGTACAAATTTTGGCCAAGACGCTGGCGCGGATCACTTGGTGACGAGCCGCCGGGGAGCAATCGTTCCAGCGCGAATTATAAGCTTTTTTTAAGCTCTAAACGCAGGATGGAGTCCAGGATTCCCCAAGCGATCTGCGGAGCTAAACCGCTTCGGGCAATATCTCCAGCTTGAACGCACGCGACCTTCCAGGACAGCTGCAAGAGTTGTGCCGTTTCTACGACCTGTCATTATGGCATATCCGCCCCATGCGGTGCAGCATATCATCAGGCATGTGCGTGTGAAGCTTGCGCCAGAGGCGCGCAGCGCCGGTGGGCGGCGGTCAGCGACCTGACGGGGCGAAACCGCATCGCTGCCGACCAACCTTGAGGACGAGCTGGTCGTTGTCGGTGCGCACTTGCCGCGCTCAACTCGTCGGCCAGGATCAAAATGTCGCTGCTCTCTCTCGGCATGACGGCCTCTCTACCCCTCTCGCTTTTCCGATGTCGCGCCGTGGCTCAAGTCCGCGGGGATTTCGCTGCGCATCTGGCGTAGAGCACGTGGGCAGTGCATGCCGACTGCCGATTCCAGGTCGCTGTCGTGAGATATCACAACTCACCGACCGCCGCCCGCCGCCCAGGCGCAAAGGGACGCCTATCCATCTCGATGGCGTTGGTGGTGCTGGCGGTGGTGGTAGGCGTAGCGGTGACAAGTCGTCGGTACTCGGCTCCTCTGAACCATCAGCGACGAGGGGCGGATTAGCCACGGCCTGTCGGCATGTCTGATATCGGTCTACATGCGGACGGAACTGGAAGACGGCTAGGGACTGATGCTCCTGTACTGATGGCCGCTGAGACGATCAGGGAGAGATCGACGCTGGTGTGAGCTGTTAAAATGGTCGGACGCTGTTGAACGACGATCATCTCGCCCACCGCCGTCGCTCTTTCAGTTCGCTCGCCTCGATCCGCTCCTGTCCACTCGATTAACTCTTCTTGACTCGCTCTCCTCGATCTATCACTGCTCTTGTCCTCCTTGCCCTCCTTCAGGGAGAGTCACGATGCTCGCCTTACTGTTCCTCCTCTTCGTCCTTGCCTTGGCCGGATCGACGCGCGCCCAAACTCAAGCGACGATCCAGGCGTGCGGTAACTCGATTGTTCTCGCCACGTACGAGGACACCGTCACCTACTCGACCGGTGACACCGGAGCCTACTTCAACGCGACTTACACCTACAGTCCGACGTACTGCAACGGAATCCCGATCACTCGTATCGTGCTGACCGACCTCACCAGCGGTGGCACCTTCTCGTGCACTGCGCCCGCCAAGTTCGGCACTTCCGGATCGCTCTACACGCAATGCGCCGAGTCGCTTGGGGCGATGGCGACGGCAGCAAGGGACGGTGATACGGAATGTGAGTGTCGCCCACTGATCAGGTAGAACCTTGGAAGCCGCTGACGGCCAGGGTCGATCCTCCTCCGCGGTGGCGTCAAGCCTACGTGGTTCCAACCCGAGAACGAGTTCACGGTCGCCGCTGCGCCTGAACCCTCGGGCGTGGTACACCGGAGGCGACGGGCCGCACGGGCGCTGGAGAAGCTGCCGCTCAAGTGCGAAAAGGGATGGACCTTTTGTCCCGTCACGGCCAAGACCTTTGGCTGCGTGAACACGGCTTCGAACTTGAATTGTGTGTGGCCCGTCTTTCGAGTCCACCGTGTCAAGGCTGACGCATAGCTTGCGGAGCTTGCCCCTCGGATCCCAACTCGAAGGACTGCTCGGCAATCCACGGCGCGGACCGAGTGTCGTGTCAATACTCGCGATGTGTCGGTGAGTGATACCTCACTGGACAGCCCGGGCGTTAGCTGATCAGCAGTCGACTCGTGTTTGCGAGGCTGGCAGGTGGCTCCTGACCGAGCGTCTTGCAGGAGACACTCTGCGAGGCGTTGATGGAGCTCGAGTAAGCCACCAGCACAGGGTCTTGAGGCTTGCGAACATGAGACTGGACACTAGACTTCCCGGACATTGGGTTTTTGGGGCAATAGATATTTTATACACACCACATCTGTCGATGATATACGCATTCACAACTATACCACGACATGCACAAGAGCTAGAACGACCGGACTTGGTCATTGTGGGGTGGCTATCGATCGATCGAGCAGCACGCCAGAGTATCCGCATGAAAGGGATGCATTCTACAAGTGTTCGCCAGCTCACAATCTCCTTCGCATGACCCCACGAATCCCGCTCAGTGTCACAGCTTAGAACACCTTGTTGTACACCTTTTGTCCAAGGTTCGCCGGGGGCGCAGTGCTCCTCTCCGCCTCGTAGTCCAGCGTCAACTTGTCAATCTCTTCCGTGCCAGAGTGCAGGTCGATCTCGTGCGCCGGGAAGCCGAACCATCTCTCCTCGCCCTTGATCACGCCCTTGACCTTCCACGCGCAGAACAGCACAATGAAGATGAAGCAAGCGCCGTAGACGAAGATGAAGTCAGCGACGACGAACGCCCCGGGCTCGAAGAGGTAGTAGCCGGCGAAAATCATGGTGAAGCACGAGGCGACGAGGGCGATCCAGCCAGAGTAGGGCTGGAAAGCGCCAGACTGCGGCAGGAAGCCCTTGCGCAGGCCTTGGGCCTTGAGTGCCGCGTGGAAGCGGACGTAGGTGCTGCGGATGAGCGCGGGACACCGGCTGTGGCGCGACGACTCACCCTCCAATGCAAATCCAGGTGATGAGCTGGCACGACGAGGTGAGGTTGACGAACCAGTCGAGGACTGTTCGGTCAGCCGAGACTCGTTGATGTGGATGAAAGACAACGCAACGCACCCTTGGCGGAGCCCTTGCCGACGGCGAGGTAGGACAGGCACGAGACGAGCAGGATCAAGAAGACGGCGACGTATGGAACACCGCGCTTGGTCGTGCGCGTGACGATCTTGGGCGCCTGACCCTCAAGACCGAGCGAGTAGAGCGCTCTCGAAGAGCCGTACAGGAAGGACGAGGCGGTGGAGAAGACCGAGGTGAGGACAATGGCGTTGACGAGGTCGGGCAGGACTGGGATGCCCAGTCGGTTCATGTTGATCACATAGGGCGACTTGGCGGCTCCGGGGGCACCAGCTGCAATTGCGCCGAGCAGCGAGGCGTCGTCGAAGGGCACGTTGATGCCGACGCAGAGGGCGGATCCGATGTAGAAGAAGAGGATACGGTAGATGGTCGTCTTGTAAGCGCGGGGGATGACGCGGCGCGGGTGCTGCGTCTCACCAGCGACGAGGGAGATGAAGTCGGGTCCAGCCTGCGGTCAGCCCAGTTCGGTGGGAAGCTCCACACGCATCACTCACAATGGCAAAGGTGGCCCATGTGACGGATCGCCAGATGCCCTTCAGTCGGCCCACCACGTCGTCGGCAGCGAACAGACCCGGGGTCTTCCAGTATCGGAAGCCGTATCGGTCGTGCAAGGGGTTTCCGCCCAGCATGGAGATAAAGGTGAAGAGGAAGAGGCCGATGATGAGGATGACCTTGAGGATGGAGATCCAGAACTCTGCAGGTCAGCCCAAGACGTCCGATAGGGGGACCTGCGACGCACCGATTTCACCATAGAGCCTGACGTTGATGCCGTTGGCGAGGCCGAGCGCGACCAGTCCAGCGGAGATGCAGATGGCCGGGTTGAGGTTGGGCGCCCAGTACGAGACGAGCACGTTGAACGCGGTGAGCTCGAAGCAGACAAAGGCAATTCCCTGGATCACGTAGTTCCTGCGGGTAAGCCAGTCGTTCGCTATTCTGGGCAAGAGGATAGTCACCATCCGAGAGCAAACCGGGCGCTGGGGTCCAGGAATCGACCACAGTAGTAGACAAATCCTCCGGGCATGGGTAGAAGGGTAGCCATCTCGATGAGACAATTGGCGAAGCACTGCGGGTTAGTTGACTGAAGGCAGGATGCGCAAGGCCTTGGCTCACCCATACGACAAAGGCCCAGATGGAGACACCGATGAGTAGACCGAGCGGTCCAGCACCGGTCAGAGGCCCTCCGATGGAGATGAACACACCAGCACCGATGGCTCCGGAGATGGCGATGAGCTGAACATGGTGCGGTCGAAGGCCCCTGGCTGTCAGCGAGTGGGCTTGAGAAAGCATGGCGTGAGGCGAATCGTCGGCCTACTCACCGGTGAACAGGGTTGGCAGTGGTGAATGCGGCCGGCACAACCGTGTCATACGCATCGTTCTTGTCCGTTTCGGGACCAAGCTTGTTCTCGTCCGCGCCGTAGTGGCTTTCGTCGCGGGCGTACGCGGCGCTGGCTGTTTCAATGTCCGCCATATCGGTCGATAGAGTGAGTGGGTAGGGGGAGATGCTGAGATGAGAAGGCCGCTGCGTTCCCCAGATATATACAGGTAGGCTCCGCACTTATCTCAAGCGAAGCGAGCTGGTTCGCTTGCAAGAAGAAGAAAGGCCTGCGAGCTGGCGAGTGACGTCCGTCGAGGCGTGGATAGGGGCGTATGCAATTGGCAGTCGTGCGTCTGGCTTGCCGGCGTCAAGGAGCAGGCAGCGGGGAGTATCTTATCGTCGAAACGAGCTCGAAGGCGGGGGCGCGCGAAGGCAGGAAGAGGACAGACTGGGAGGAAGGCTACATTCTGAGCTCGTTTAGCTCCGGAGCAATGAGCAAATTGCTCAACGGTGACCTCGCTTAGCGATGTGGACCTGCTTGGCTCGACGAACGCTCAGCTGCCCTAGACTGGCGTCAGATCCTGCCCTTGAAAGTCAGGACTGTCCAAAGTCTTGGCAGCGATTGTTAGAGCTCGCTTAGGCGTGTGACCACGGGACTTCGACTCGATTGGTCTGACTGCGAAGACCCTGTGGCAACGGCTTTAACCCCACGGAACCTGTGCCTAGACGATGGGCCACGACAAAGAGGTCACGACTGGGGGGATTACGTTCTACGGACTGGTTGTCCGCTATGTCCCGGGTGGATCCGTGTGCAAGCCATGCTCGGTGCTGACTTTCCGCAGGTGCCTGTCGGAGGGTGTGCCGCAGCTTGTGAGATACGCGTTCTGCCGGTACTCTGGCCCCGATTCCCTCCAGGTCCAGCCTGCTGCAAGTTTGCCCTTCCCCGTCCCGTCCAGCGGCGTCGCCCCCGACGCATCAAAACACCGGGCGCTTCGCAAGCGAGGCATGTGTCTTGTCCCCTTGTGATCAGCCTGCCCTCCTCCGTTGTTACATGGCCAGATGAATGCACAACGAAAGCCTAACCGACGCTTGTAGGTCGTATGGCAGGCTGAGGCCTCGTTAAGAGACACAAACGCACCGCTCACCGGACCGGCCACCGTAAATGCGCACCGATACGCAATAAGCACCAGGCGTCTTGGCGGACTGACCCCGCACGGGAGGAAGATCAACGTGCCTGGGAATGGGAGAGCGACGAAAGGGCCGAGCGCCTTTCACCTGGCAGCTCTGCATACCATCCTTAGGCGCAATGTTTGCCCTTCAGCGGCCCTAACATGATTGAGCAGGCGAGCTGGACGGCTGCTCAAATCGCAGAGAATCTACCGATCCGAAGATCGACCACGGTCAAGTGGGACCCCGGCAGATATACTGTGGCCCCGTCACTGAACTTCACGTTGCATCGTCAGAACATACATCGCCATCGCGAACCGTATCGAAGGAAGCTACATAAAGCCTCGCATAGACTATCCATAATCGAGTGACCGTCCACCGCCAGTCTCGTCCGCCTCACCCACCCTATGCCTCGACCTGCACCTCGCGCTTCTTCAGCACCAGCTTCTCGCCCTTGACTCGCTGCCAGACGTCGAACACATCATCGACGACCGTCTCAAAGTGCGATGTGGCGTCGTACGACTTGGTGATGAAGATGTTGTCGTTGGTGCCGTCCGAGGTGGGGGCGTACAGCGGCGTGATGCTGACGAACCTGAGTGTGAGCGCGGCGCCTGGGTCCATTGCTGCAGCCCGGTCAACTCACTTGTCAACAACGCTGCCGAGCAACTGCAGTCCAGGCAAGATCTCCCGCTCCGGCACAGACGTCTCGACGATGGTGGAGACCATGGCGATCCAGACATCTTTAGCCGCGACGTTGTGCGCGGCAGACACGGCGGCAATGTAGATGTCTGCGCTTCAGGACAGTCATCCGCCCCCAACGCGGCACAACTCACCGTTCTTCCTGCCAACCTGGTTCTGCGGGATGATGATCTGCGCCGAGTCCGCGTCGTCGGTGCCCGGGATCGGGTGTTTGAGAATACAGATGGCTCGGACCACCTTGGCAGTCTCCACAACCCTCATCTGCCCTCCGCCCTCCTCGAGCTCTTTGCCGGCGCCAAAGTACGACGGGTCGCCGATGACCTTCTTGGCCCGGACGGTCTCTCCACCGGACGTGACGCCGGTGAACTTGCCGTCGGCGTCGACTTCGATCTTTTCAATCTTCTTGTCGAGCATGTAGGTACCGCCGTAAATGGCGGAGAGACGGGCGAAAGCCTGCGGAAGCTCGCCGAGTCCATAAAGGGGGTAGATGTAAGGGGATTTGCCGTATCGGGCCATAGACTGAGTGTAGAGGATAATGCGCTCGATCGTGGGGCGGGCAGGCTTGGTGATATAGCTGCGGTCAGCGAGGTCACGCTTCAGAGCGGGCGGACTCACTCGTCGTCGAGCCAAAGGGCCATCGCGTGTCCGACGAAGTCCTGCGTGCCGGCTTCAAGCCCAAACTTGGTGTAGACATCCTTCATCGAGCACTTGTTGATGTCGAGGCCTGGAGTCAATCACGGCTCCGAGGGGAACGACCTGATTCGCGGATACAGCTGTTTGAGACCTTCACTCACCCTGATGCGTTGCCGGGTCGCTCTCCTTCCAGTTCTGGATGTACAAGAAGAAGTTCCTCGCCCGACGCTTCTCAAACAAGCCCATCAGGGGGCTCTTGACCGCCTCCATCTCCGTGCTGGGCACCTTGGAGATGCGCCCATCTCGGTAGACATACGATCCGGCGATGACCTTGAACTCGAGGTATCGGGTCACGTCGGTGTGGACGAGCATTCGCGTGAGCTCGCCCGAAGAGAGGATGAATTTGGGAATGAGGTCGACGGCGTAGTCCCGCTCGCGGCCGAGGTTGAGGTTGGCGGGTGGGGCGGATTGGCGGAACTGCTGGTAGAGCTGGGAGTTAGTCTAGCAGGTGACACGCCACATGTGCTGTCGAAAGCCGATCAAGGTAGGAGTGGGGTGGGTCGGACCACATGAGTCGAATAAGGAGACAAAGATGCGTTGATCTTGATTCTGACCGAGCAGAGGGAAACATTACGCGGCGGCGAGCAGCAGGATGATGTGTGACGGTAATGACGATCCAAGCGCAGGCAAACAACTCACCTGGCCCAAGTTGAGCGAAGCCGAGTCACCTCCGTAGTAGTCGTTCCTGTCCATGTGGAGGACCTTTTGCCCGTCGACCGAGAGCAGACCGGAGAGGATACATTCGGTCAGACCGGTTCCCTATTGATGTTAGCCGTCGTGACTGACGATGCGATGAGATACAACAAGCTCACGAGAACGATAACCTGCGGCGTGAGCTGTGAGCGTCATAGGCATGCGATCACAAGCACTCACATCATACTCCTCATCCATGTTGGGTTGATGATCGCGTTGATGAGCAAGGTGGGAAGTGAGTAAAGTGTTGTTGCGCTGAGACGATGACCGTCTTCAAGACAGACAGACACGGCGTGCGGGTGGTGCAGCGAACACGCATCATAGTACACATCGGCGGACATCGCCGCCTGGTGTAGGACTTGCGTGGGGCTCCAAGCCCCGAGTGGCCAATAGCCTCGCTGACACGTGGCAAATGCCGAGTATCGCCGCTCCGTGAGGCACTTGTTCACGTGTTTCACTTTCGACTGCTCCCTCGTACTCTGTTACCCGCGTCTTGCCAACCGGAGGTTTACTCGTCTTGATCATCGCATTCACTCTGCTGACAGAGCTCCCTCACTCATCTCATCTTGCTCTCGGAACTATCCTGGGAGAAAGTCGCTTCAACGCTTCGCAGATCCTCCTTCTTCAAGCGCCTCGACTCGGATCCCTTTCATCCTTCCACCCGCCCGCCCGCCATGTCGCATATGGTAGAGCACGATCTCGACCCCGAGGAACTGGAGCAGCTGGAGCAGGAGGAGGATGTCTTCGGTCAGCTCTCATCAATCTAGTCGGACCAAAGCTCACGATCAGACACCTCCTCACAAGGCTCTTCGACTCAAACATCTACTCTTACCTGGATAGTGAGCAGCTCACACCCACCTCTCTCCGGACCCGCGCTGACGCGCAGAATTGGTACTGCAGCTTACCGGGCCACGACTACTTCTGCGAGGTACACGAAGACTTCATTGAGGACGACTTCAACCTGACGGGTGCGTGGGCGACTGCTCGGCGCGAGCCGTGGCTGACTGGCAGGACTACAGGGCATGGTGCCGTTCTGGAAGGAGGCGCTGGAGATGGTCTTGGATGTTGAGCCTGGTGAGTGTGGGCGGGAGCGTGGCGGAGCTTGGGGATGGTTAGAATATGGCTGTACAGGCTGGAGAGCGCGCCTCCTGTACGCTTGCTCGACTGTCCGCTGACAGATAGAAGAAGATTCGGCCAAGATCCCCGACGTTAGTATCGTCGAGTCCTCGGCCGAGCTCCTGTACGGCCTCTGCCACCAGCGCTTCATCCTCACGAAAGCGGGCCTCGGGTGCATGGTCGACAAGTACGAAGCGGGGCATTTCGGCTCATGTCCTCGGGTATTCTGTCTCTCGACTCACGTCTTGCCATGCGGACGGACCGACATGCCGGGTATCGACACGGTCAAGCTATTTTGCCCAAACTGCGGGGACATCTACTCGCCCCCTTCGTCCAAGTACCAGTCGGTCGACGGTGCCTTCTTCGGCACGACATTCGCCCCACTCTTCTTCCAAACGTACCCCGAGCTTCTTGCGCAACCATTCTTCCCCGCCCCTCCCGGCACGCCCTCGTCCTCCTCCCTCCTCGGCACGTCGACGTCCAGCCCCTCGCCCAACCTCGCCACGCCCGGCACTCCCGGGGGAGCACCCGTCGGCGGCGAGACTATCACAAATCCGAACCCACATGGCGGGCAGAAGCCCGCGCTGGGCAAGGTCTACGTGCCCAAGATATACGGCTTCAAGGTGTCGGAGCGCGCACGCAGCGGGCCGCGCATGAAATGGCTGCGCGAGCGGCCGGAACGGGCGGACGAGGTGGACAATGTGGACTGGAAGAGCCGGTGGAAGGACGGGAAAGGAGCGAGCGGGCAGTCGGATGACGTGGATGCTGAGATGGGCATGGGCGCGAGGGCGAAGAAGACGAAAGGCCGGTTGTTTGATGACGAGGATGACGAGGTGGATGAGGAGGATGAGGAGGAGGAAGAGGAGGATGCGGCTGCGGCAACGGGAACGGGAACGGGGACCGCGCAAGCGCCGCCGGGCAAGACAAAGCCACCAGTCCCGCCCAAGGCGGACGGCAGGAAACGTTGACGCGGGGGGATATCTAGGGATTCTGGGCCCATGCGTGGACGGCGGCAGGGACATGGCGGGAGTGATCTCAAGAATAGAGGGGACGGGAAGACAGCACCCGCCTCACCAGTCCCGTCAGTCGGCAAGAGCGAGAGTCGGTGTTTGGAACCATTGGGACATGGCAGGCGGAGGAGATGCGGACATGGCGCACCGCGCCCAGGTGGCCATCTCGGCGGAAGGCGCGACGACTTTCCGGGCAGTACATATCATTCAGTGTTAGATTCGTCTCATAGTCATGTCATGATCGTCACGTATCTCGGCGGCGTCGAGGTGGATTGTCGGCATGGTACGCCTAAGATTCCGCCGAGTACTATCATTGCAGTGCATGCGGAAAACTCCGGAACTAATATGCTGAGCGAGCACTGATCGCCGCAGCGCGATGCGCCCGTACAGCGCCGTTTGTCGACCTGAAGGAGCATTCCATTCCACAGCGTGTCACTGACGCATACTCGTGCAGATCGCCATCCTCATGGGTCGATTGACCTAGTGCGTCCTAGCCTTCGCGCCTGGTCGTCAGCGTATGCCCTCTGCGCATGACCGCTCGTCCACCGGCTGCCAAATTGACTCGCGGTGTGAGGGATGCAGTCAACAAAAGCGCGCAACTCACCATCGACATACATGTTCCGCGTGGCAGATGGCAGCTTGGCGATCATCCCATCCAGCTCCTTTGTGAGCTTGACTTGGCAGCCGAGGCGGGACCTGGCGTCAGCACATGGCTCGACGTAAAGCATGCATCATGCATTGTGCAGCCACTCACGTGTCTTCGAGGCCAAAGGCCAGGTCGAGCATGTCGTTCTCCTCGTCGTCCGGCTCGGGGAGGACGTCGTAGTGCTCCGGCGAAATGATCACATGACATGTCGAACAGGCGACGGATCCTTCGCACGCGCCTGGGATCAGCGTCTGTCAGATACACACCAGTCTCATACGCAAGCATGCTAGGATTGCCGAAGAAAAGAACAGAGACAGACAGCGAACGCTGGCGCTTGTGATCCGCCGCGACCTCACTCACCCTCGAGGTCCACATCGTACTCGTGCGCCAGACTCAACAGATCGTCCCCCTCGTTCCCCTCGATCGTCTTGATGAGGTTGCCCTTGGAGTCTTGGAAATGGAGCTTGATGCCGGTTCCGGGCGCCGGGCGCTCGATCTCGCCGTGCCGCCGGGCTGGGCATTAGCTGCGATGTCTCCCTAGCTTAGCTTGGGGTTTGCTCACCGGGCGAGGAGGAGAAGGGGCGGGAGAAGGGGACGACGGGGCGGACAAGGGATTGAGAAGCTAGACGCGATGGGCCGGGGATGGCCGAGCGGGAGTAGGCCGAGGTAGAAGAGGTTGACATCGGTGCCGAGGCGGAGACAGATTTTGACAGCGCGGGAAGGCGCTTGAAAAGGGATGCAGCGGGGCGTGCCATGGTCGGTAGCCGCTTGGTGGATGTTCTGCTGGTGCTACTGAAGACCGCGATGGATCGAATAAGCCAGCCGCCTTTGCCGTGTGCGATGTTGTTGAGGGGAGAGAAGAAGCGACTCGTAGCGGCGAACGAGATTCTTTGGAAATCAGCGACGAGTCACTCACCCGGCCAAAGGGTCAGTCATCAACGGACATCCGTACCATCTCCGTCGCCCGAGATGTTTACGCATCAGCTCCCACAGAGTATGCATGCATCCAGTGAGATAGGGATGCACAGACTGGAGCTGCCTGCTTGGCATGCATGACTGATGCTGAAGACTAAGGGCGACGCAATGCAATGGGCTGAACGAGCTCGCCGCCCCGTCACAACCCCCCGCTGCCCACCTCGCACTCGATCCACCAGTTATCCGCCTCCCACCCTTCTTTCAACACCCGCATCCACTTGCCGTTTCCCTCGCCTGTCCCAGCTATGGCAGAAGCCCGGTCACCCCCCTCCGCACGCTCCACCGGATCGGGCAGGACCCCGTACCCGTCTTCCCGCGCCGCGGTCAGGACCAGCTCTCGCAGCTCCCCTCGGAGGAAGAGGTGGTAATACCGGTGGTACACCTTCGGCTCCTCCGCCACGGTCTTCGCTACTTCTTCTGCCCCCTCGGGCGAGTCATCTGCACCTTCTGCTTTGGCGACCGCGTCTGGTCTATCGTCCAGTGCGGCCTGTTTCTTCCGCCGGGCGCGAGGTTGACCGGGCTGCCGTTTGGACGCTGGGCGCGCGGGCTGCAGCACCCACGGCACCAGCACATCCTGTACGATCTCGGGCTTTTTGAATTGAACCTCGTCCGTTCCAGGTTCCCTCCCCGCCTCCTTGGCCTGATTAGCCGCATCTGCCAATGCCATAGCCTGTATCCGCTCCGCGACCTCGTCCGCACCATTGTCATCCTGGCCCGCGGCGCGCTTGCCCATCTTGCGCTTGCTCCCCTCGCCCTGCTCATACGCCCACACATAGATCATGAAGCGGCTGCGAGGCTGCTCGTCGTCCCGCGACCGGTGGACCAGGCATCGCATGAGCGCTTGAACCGACTGGACGCGCCGTTGCGGTGTCGAGAGGTGGTGTATCGCCGCGATGGAGATGGCCCAGTCCTGCGATCAGCCGAGCGCCATCCGCCTGGTCCGCGACACGCTGCTCTCAGACACGCGGGCGAGCCAAGCCTGCAGCGATGGAACTCACAAACACCCCCGCCCGCCATCCCTCGTACCCCAGCTCCCCTCTCAGGCACTCCACCTGCCCTCTGCGCAACTCGCTCGGCCCGGTTTCAGCGTTCTCCGCAGATCCCACGCCGCCCAGGCTGTCTCTCGCAACGCTCAACAGGCCCCAACTCATATCCAGCGCCCAGCACATTCTTCCCTCCTCGCTCGCCAGCGGCACATACTTGCCGTTGCCCGCGCCTGAATCGAGGCCAATCGAGTTGGGCGGTAGAGAGCGTAAGAACGAGGACACCAGCGGCCAGGGCTTGTACCGCGTTGATGAGAAGTGAGGGGCGATTGCCTCGTATACAGCATGCACGTCTTCTTGCTCGGCGATAGTGGGCGGCTGGATCGTGCTGTACGGCGTGGGGATCGGTTTCGGCATGGCGCGGGGAGGTCGACCGGCTTGCGCTGTGATTCGATGCGCTCGAAGCAAGTTACGTGGGCCAGTGTTTCACACCACGCCGTATGCCCGGAATGCGCTGCTTTCGTACAAAGTGCTCCCGCTGTAGCCGTGAGCGCCGTGATGGCCGGTGCGGTGCTTGAAGTGTCGAGGATGATGATGGTGATCAAGGACACACCCGAAATAAATCTGAAACGCGAGTTGACTTGTTCGGGCATCCGGCCATGTTTTGATTTCTCCTCATCCTTTCGCTTTCTTCCTGCCTGTCTTCGGTCCTCTTCACACAGCTATATAGTCTCCCAGGACACAGACTCCAAAGAGGTGTCTGTCGTCGAGAAGAAACTCGACACAGAGCATGACTATACTGGCATCCCTCACCTCATACCCCGCAGCCCACCCTATCATCGCATCACTGCTCATTGTCGCCCTGTCCGTCCTCATCGCCATGCCTCTCTTCCAGAAACGCTTCGACCCCAAGGGCAAGGTAGGTGTCTTCTCATCCCATCACGAGGGTTCAGCCTCTTTCCCGATCTCCTCCGAGCGAAGCTGCTACGATCTCGAGCACTGTCAGCCTAAGCCCACCACTAACCGCAGTACTGCTACATCACGGGCGGCTCGACCGGTCTCGGCTACGCCGTCGCCAAACACCTCGTCACGCACGGCAGCGACGTCTGTATCGTCTCGCGCGACCCCAAGCGAATCGCCGAGGCTGAGGCAGCGCTCAAGGCCCTCGCACAGCCCGGTCAGAAGATCATCTCGGTCGCGGCGGACTTGACCAACGCAAAGGACAGCGAGCGAGCGCTCGACGAGGCCATCGCGCGCATGGGCGGGCGCGTCCCGGATGTGGGGCTGTTGTGCGCGGGCTTGAGCTGGCCCAAGTACTTCGTGGACTGCTCGGCGGACGAGCTCAAGGCGGTGAGTTGCTGTGGCTGTGCCTGGCAGTGTAGGGCCGAGGTCCGTCCGGTGCGCATCGCTCACCCCAGGGCATGGACTTTACGTACTGGATCGCGGCATACACGGCGCACGCGCTCACGCAGAAGATGGTCGCGAACAGGATCAAGGGGAAGCTCGTCTTCGTCGGCTCGTTCTGCGGGTATTCGACCTTTGTGGGCTATGCACCGTATGCGCCGGGCAAGTACGCCATCCGAGGTGAGTGGATGTCGAAGCTATGGGCAAATAGAGAGCAGCTCCGTGTCAGCTCTGCGCCGCCGAGGCCTTGATCTCTGTGTCGGGCTAAGCTGGGCACGCCTGGACTGCAGATCCCCCCTCTTTCGTTCCCTTCATTCACCTGTACTCGTCCTCATGAACACCACTGACGCGCAGGCCTCGCCGACACGCTCCGCAACGAGCTGCTCCTGCACGATATATCCGTGCACCTCTGCTCGCCCGTCGGCATCGACTCGCCGGGGTACGTGCAGGAGCAGATCAGCAAGCCCGCAGCGACGAAGAAGATTGAGGAAAGCGACGAGGTGCAGCAGCCCGACGTCGTCGCGGCGCACCTATTCCGCGGTGGGTCCGCGCGGGCACATCGACTGCCGTTGCACCACGAAGGAGTATCTTTGCTGATCGCAGGCCTCGAGAAAGGGTACTACCAGAGCACGACACACCCGCTGTGCGAGTTTGTGCGGGTTGCAGGCAAGGGCAGCGCGCCAGGCAACAATCCCATCCTCGATACGCTCTACTGGCTCGGCTCGGGCGTGAGTGGTCTTCGTTGGCTGTCCTCTCCCGCGCGAGAATGCCCAGGCGGCGCTGACTCGCAGGTTTTCATCCCCATCATGCGCTTGGTGCTCGACTCGTCGGTCAAGAAATTCAAGAAGGAGGTGGAGGACGATCTTCAGGCGCGGGGCTTCTATGCCGTGCCGAAGGTAGCCCGCGCTTAGGGGACACTCGCGACAGTGTTACTGGTCGGTGAACTCACGAGAGTGATTCAAGGGCCGTCACGCCACAGAAGTGGGATGTATATAGATAGCATGCGTGCCTAATGAGGTCGTGTAATGCGTTATGATGATGCCTGACCGTGAATCGGACCGCACCCTGTGTCCTGTCCATGGATTCTCGCCATCACCTCTCGCTGCCGTTGCCGTGGAAGCCTGCAGAGGAGCCAGAGCCTGAGCGTCGGGCGCGTCGACCTGTCACGACGGTATGATGTCGGGCAGCTCTCCTCAGAGCTGAGCCGACAGCGATCGGGTGCGGCTCTGCCTGTGGACATCTGTCAGGCCTTGATTGCGGGCAGTGACGGAGCCTGCGTCGTCGCTCGGACCGACCAGATCGCCGTTCGAGAGAGATCAGCAGTCGTGTCGAGGATGTGCCAGCTTCGTTGCTCGCCCGAGACCAGTGGGACACAGACTAATTGCCCACCCCGCATCCCCCGTCCCGCGCGTGCGTGTCGAGGCAGACCATGTCGCACGAGTACTCGCCGCACTTTGCGCAGGCGTATTTGCCGGTGTAGCCGCACGATGAGCAGAGCTTGCGCGCGGGGGTACGCGGCGGGTGCGACACGGCGGAGAGGTATGGCGGTTGGGGGTCGGACGGCTGCGCGTGAGTCGGTCGTAGCACGTAGGAGTGCGCGCAGGCACGGGCAGGGTGAAGGGTACGGGCAGATAATGTGTGATTGATTCAGAGGAGAAGTCGGCGCAGAAACTCACGAGCTCCTCCAGCCAGTCTTTCAGCGACTTGCGCGCGTACAGTATCTTCCTGACGTTGGGCGTCTGCTTCTTCTTCGCTTGCTGTGCGGCCGGGGTGGAAGCGCCCAAGGGGGCAGCGCCGGCTACTCCTGCGACAGTGGTCGAGGCGGGCGCAAACGAGCTAGCGGGGATGTCGGTCGGATTTGTGCGCTGCCGTCAGACAGACGCATCTCTGTTGGCGCTGAGATGGCTCAGATGCACCCACCTCGAGGTCGTCTAGCCGGCGTTGAAGCCTCCTCGCGCGGAACTCGATCAACGCGTCGAGGTGCCTGTCGCGGTGTGTCTGCGCAACGGGGTCGAGCGTGTTTGCTGCGGGGTCAGCTCTCGGAGTATTCATGCCCGTCTACAGTGTGTCCGGTGGACGTACATTGCTTGCGGAGGGGTGCCATAGTGATTGTTATGGATACCGGGACGAGGTCGCGTCAAGCGGAGTGGGCCGGGTACGCCGTCGGACTGCTCGACTGCGTTGTCTCGCTTTGTATAATCCAGCTATCAAGGTCGGCTGCTGTTAAGACGCCAAGAGTTTGCGACTGGTGGTATCGTTGAGATAGCGGTGATGGGTGTGAACAAGGTGAAGTGTAGCAGCAGCAAGTGGGTCATTCACATCGCCAGGTCCGACTGAATTCGGTCCCGTCTTCCTCATGATCAAGCTGCGATGGTCGACACACATGAATCAGCATTTCGTCTAGCCTCGGGCACGCTCGCCGACTCGGTACACGGTGCCGAGGAGCTGCGTATGCTATATAGCTTTGCAGGAGGTAGCAAGAGGCGGTGTCCGTTATCGCTACAGAGTCAAGATCCAGATTGTAGTCGCCCGTCATCGCTTGAAGCTTAGATGAGCAGCATGTCGATCGGTCGCTTCATCACCTTCACCAGCATTTCACCCAAGACCTTCTTGAGGTCGACACCTCTTCGATCGCGCCATCTACACACCATGACCGCCTCGACCGACGCTATCCAGTCCAAGCTCTTTGCTCGGGAACCACCGGTCCTCGAGCCCGGCACGAAAGTGTGGGACGAGCCGCTGGTCGATCAGATTGCCGGGCTGAAGGAGCATCGCTTCGTCGTCGCTGGTGAGCCATCCGATATACTTCATACGCCTAGACTCCCTGCCCCTGCACCCCGCTTGCTCGCCTCTATCAGCCCGGAGGCGCAGTGCCAGGCTCCTATTCATCAGGACCTCGTCCGACAGATATCTGACCACAGCCCTCCACCTAGCCAATGATGACATCCATCACGCGCACTTGATCGCACAGGATTCGGAGGGGGTGAGTCGCGGTCTGCGCATGGCACAACGTACTCCATGGCTCACATGATGGACTGATCGCAGGACGCCACGGCCGACCTGCTACATGCGACGCTGCATCGCAGGGAAGGTGAGTCGGCACTTGCCTGCGCGAAACGGACGAGACTGACCCGCAGGGGACTATTGGAACTCGAAGTAGTGCGCTAATCGGTGCTCGTCTTGGACCAAGAGCTGACCTGTTCTCTCTCCACGCCCCCTGCTCTCGATCTGGCTCAACCATCCGCCCCTATCGGCCAATCCCGCTCGTCTGATTACCTTGCGCCCACAGCTGGTACTCCCGACTCCGGTCGCACCCGCTCATCCCGTCCTCCCAGTCTGCCAAAGCGTTCGTGGACGCCTGTGAAAGGGGTCAGAACGTGGAGAAGCTAAAAGAGCGACAGTGGGAAGAGCTCAAGGCGTTGGTCCAGTGGACGAGGGAGAATTGCCACTGAGGCGGGACAAGGCGGATGGAGCGGGAAGTCATGTATCGATACGCCATCTGTTCGTCCGAGGTAACATGGCGGTGACCCGAGCTGCCTCATTGTGTCATGCAAATCCTGTAGCCGTTGCCTGACAGGTGCCAATCATGTGCATGGAGAGAGAAGGGATGGCGTGGTCGGTTATTGACATGACGGCGCTCCGAGCCTCCACACGACCACAACGAGAGACGGTTCAAAATAATTTCCATTCTCCCACCCCGACACCTTTCGACTTCACACCATCATCAACAACCTTGCATAGATAGCATACCCGCTGAGACAGTATCCTAGAGGGAACGACCGAGTCGGGCCTAGACGGCAGCACCAGAAACTCACATATCGCCCCTCGTCACCATGTCGCAGTCGCTCTCCGCGTCGCCGGCCTTCTTCGGCGACCTGTCAATAGTGAGTCATCCGGCCGGATCAAGGCTTGCGGATATGTCGACCATCTTTGTCCCAAGCTCAGCGATGCTTGAGAACCCACCATCCTGCGCGATTATTAACCCCCGTCACAGCCATGGGAGAAACCTTTGCTGACCACAGGACCATGCCATCGCCGGCTTTGGCGCTGGAACGGTTGCAACGCTAGTGATGCACCCCCTCGACCTCGTCAAAGTTCGGTTCCAACTAGCCGAGACACCCCGAGCGTCTTCCTCCTACTCAGCCGGTCCCAGCACAGCCTCCTCATCCAGGGCGACCTTGTCCTCCTTGCCTGCAACCGGTTCGACGTCGATACGGACAAAGCCGAGGCTGGGTACGGGCGTGTATAATGCTCTGGCCGAGGCTGTCCACGCGGACGGATGGAAAGGGTTGTACCGGGGTCTGGTGCCGAATCTGGTCGGCGGCGCTTCGAGCTGGGGCCTGTATTTCCTGCTGTGAGTTGCGTCGAGTTGAGCACGGCGACTGGTGGAGAACCGTGTGTGGGAGGTCAAGGTGAGCGACGGCGCTGACGGCAGGTACAACATGATCAAGAAGCAGATGCAGGGCGACGACCCGACGTATCGTACGAGCAGCGGGCAGCATCTACTAGCAGCGGCAGAAGCCAGTGAGTTCAAGAACAAAGCGTCGGGCACAATGTGTCCAGTTCGGGGGTGCGGGCGGCTGACCCCTAGGCGCGGTGACAGCGATGGTGACCAACCCGATATGGGTCGTCAAGACGAGGGTGTTCGCTACGGGGAGGAGCGACCCAGCATACCGGGGCTTGTGGAGTGAGTCGCAGTCTAGCGCTCTCGTCGATCGACCCCTGAGCGCCCCATGCCCATCGTATCTGACTGGAGCGGCGCTGACGCCAGCTGCGCTGTCGACGATATACACCCGCGAAGGCATACGCGGGCTATACAAAGGCAGCCTGCTCGCACTTGTGGGGGTGTCAAACGGATCTATACAGTTTGCGACATACGAGGCGATCAAGCGGCAGAGGGCGGATATCAAGCGGAGGTTGTACGAGAAGCAGGGGAAGGAGTGGAAGACGGAGGATGAGAAGCTAGTGAGTGGGCGTGTCTGCGAGGGATGGCTAGATGCGCTGCGGCACGCTCGAGCGTGTCACCTTGACCTGGCTGATATGTAGACAAACATGGAGTACATCCTCGCGTCCGGCTCGTCCAAGCTCGTCGCCATCGCCTTGACATACCCCTACCAGGTCGTCCGAGCACGGATACAGAACGGCTCGCCCCCTCCCCCCGCCATCTCAGCACTCTCCACAGCCCCCACCTCTTCCTCGACTGTGTCTCCTCCGCGTGCCACCGCCGTCGCGGCATCGACGCCGAGATTAACCATACCCGGCGTGATCGCCTCGATGTACCGCAACGAGGGGCTCCTGTCGTTTTACAAGGGCTTGGGAACGAATGCGCTGAGAATTCTACCGGGGACGTGCACTACTTTTGTGGTGTACGAGAACCTGGTGTGGCTGTTCCGGGCGATGGCGATCCGGAGGGAGGAGGGGAGGCTGTACTAGAGCGGTGCGTGAAGCGGCGGAATGCGAGGCGCAGTGACGCGTGGGTAGGGGATCGAGAGGTTTGGTGCATTCCGGACGGAGGGCGGAGAGGGGCGCTGACTCATTGCACATCTCTGTAAGCATAACAAC
This sequence comes from Papiliotrema flavescens NRRL Y-50378, assembly GCA_000442785.1. NCBI lineage: Eukaryota > Fungi > Basidiomycota > Tremellomycetes > Tremellales > Rhynchogastremaceae > Papiliotrema > Papiliotrema flavescens. The sequence goes on from CAUG01000059.1 coordinate 44,767, forward strand.
GCATTTGCATGTAACGACTTCACGGTATCCACGCCTGCGTCGCCGCTCACAATGGACCTGAGCGAGCCTCGCTGGCTAGATCTACACCTTTTCCGCACCTCATCACACCTCAGTACCGCTGGATCCCCTGCTTTCAGGCTTGGGGCAATCCTGACAATGCCCCACCTCCCCGCCCAGCCACCACCTCCTGACCTGATACGCCTTCGTCTTGGGATGGCGGTACGTATGCTGGAAGAACATCTTGTTCTTCTTGCAGCGGCGCCGACACACGACGCAGCGGCGCTGGCTGTATAGCTTCCCTTGCCACAGGAAGAAGGACAGGAAGAGCAGGACGAGTAGTGCTACACAGCTTGCGGCGATGATGGCTGAGGATGAGCGAGCTTGCTCGGAGGGGACCTGGTATGAAGTGAGGCTTACCGCCTTGAGGCATAGTCGGCTCGTTGGTGGTGACATAGTCGGTGTCGCTCGACATCGTGGGACTCGGCGGACTGTTTGGCCACCTCGGTCTATGCGTCTATCAATGCAAGACACAGGATCGAGGTCCGAGAGCAGAGTAGACACAGTAGAGCCGTACCGGACGCGTGACAGCGAGTTCAAGTACAAGACAGACTCACGACCGCTGGTCAGTCGCCCTCTTGGACCAGTATGGCGGACTCGGGATCCTTTGACCGACCTCCTTTCTGCTTCATGGCCCCTATTGAGACTACAAGGGGCAAGTCACAGGATCACCGAGGCCAAACAACATGTGCCAGCGTTGTGCACGCGGCCGCAATCGTCCGGCGGTTCAAGTGAGTGTGACAGAGGCATGCGTACAGTGGCAACGCTATCAGTCGTCGATCGTATGTGTCTGCCCGGATTCAGCGCGCCTCCCGGACCTCGAGGCACGTAGCACCCGTTCATCTTGGCTACGGTTGGAGGCGCTAGAGGGCGCGCATGCATTGGAAACACAGGAGACGCGCTTCACTCAAGCACGCCCTGCCTCCCTTGCGAGTCCCGGCCGTTCTCGTCCGCCGGCTCCCCGTGGGACACAAAACAAGTCTGGGAGACCGTACGAGCCCCATCGAACAACGTGCCGCCCGAGGCCAGAACGCCAAGGGGCATCGTGTGCGTGTCATCCCTCTCGGCGGTCATCGTCGCCTGCCCGGTCTGCTCATTCACCTCGAACGACGTTGTGCCATGAAAGATGCTTTGGACCCCCACCACACACTGACGGTCAACGCGGGGGG